>JAEMWC010001403.1:152500-170284 GCA_016490735.1 Pachyseris speciosa | reverse complement strand
GTAAAGTTAGTCAGCTGATTGTCTTCAAGGACTCCTAAAACAATACTCTAAAAGTTAAAAGGTATATTTAGGAAATGTCTGCACAAATTAAATCATTTCAACGACATGTTTTCACTGTCAATCACATTTATTCACAAAAATTGAAATAAGGATACTTTATATGATTTGATATGATTTAGAACAGATGTACGAGAAATAAAAAACGTTCAGCTTAGTAACGCGAAAACTTCGTGGGTAGATTGCCACTTATGACGTCGGGAATCATCACAACAAGAAACAAATTAAATGCAAGGTTACGGGTTATTTTGTTACATTTTAAAATTAAGAATTATTCTCGGTCAATATAGTTAACAATTATTCAGCGACACTGAGGTGAATAATTGTTTAGTTTATAGCACACAAGCTGGATATTTAGGGGACCAAAACATTGCTTTAATGTGTACATTATACCGACAAGCGGTCGGAATTTTAAAATCTTGCGCACCGGCTGCCCGCGGGTGAAAGTATCTTGCTAATCACCTCCGTGTTAACCAATCAGAGCGCGCGAAGAGCACTATTCACTTGTGTGGTATATACTAACATCGATTATTTCAAGATTTTAGCCAGGATTATTGATTATTCAGAGCCTCCCCCTAACAGGGGCAATATTTACAGATTACTAACAATTTTACCAACTCCGGCAGATTCTGCAAACTGTCTTCCTGGATGTAGGCAATATTATTTTGCTCAAGATGTCTGAAAAAAATGCAAAAGAAAACGGTGACATGATAACATACAGAATACTCCAACATGACAGCTGCTTTTCGATTGTATAACGCAAAATGATTGACAGGCTTACGCTAGTAGTTTCCGGGACTTTCAACAGCGTGCGTTCAGTGTGTGTATTGCAAGTGTTGTTGTTTTCTTAGTGTAGGGAAATTCCTTGATAATCAAGTCAAATCCCCCTTAACCGGCATACACATTACTGTAATACTTACAACCTGTATAACGAGTTGACACCGCGAAAAGATCCGTTAAAAAGCTCTGAAATGTTGTTCTTTGAGAGCCACCTGTTAGAAAATAAAGCCATACATGATGAATATTGATGAATAATTACTGATAAATCATTTGGGTAAGATCGCTATTAAGAACAAAACTGACAAAACGAATCAATCGACCGTGAGAAAAACAAACAGTATAACAGAATTCCTAGCGCTAGCCCCGAGTCTATATTTATTGAAAAAAAATTAATGGCTTCGTAGGAGCTCAGGATCAGATAAATTAAATAAAGAATTTAAGATGATTAAATACTAAGCATTTAGCCCTACACAGCAAACTGAAAAGTCCTTTACCAGGGAAGGGTAATATTATCAAATAATTATGCATTACATTAGTTAAGTGTTGTGTTATCACTAATAGTCACTGACGGTAATTCGTAATGATTCCTGATCAGCCTTGGCCATTCGTATCCTGTTCATTTGCGGTTAGGCAAAAAAACTGAATACAGCAAACTAAACCAAAGTGAATCCCCATCAAAGTCCACATTACATAACTTACGGCTTTTGCTCTTGTTGCCGGCCTCTCTAGTAGTGATCGACGCAGTAAGAGGAACTAGCCACAGCGCTTTTAAGTTCTTAGTTATTCATAACGGAGGAACTTTTATAAAAATACACACATGATTTTTTTTTCCTAAGACCTTAAACTATATCCCTGATCTGAGAAATTGGGGGAAACTGGGCTTGGGCGTTCCTTTCTGAAACTAGAAACCTCAAAACTGTTGTCAGAATATTACAAGAAAGTAAATACGTTTGGTGCTTTAAAGTCAGCAAGGGCAAGTTGTGCCCGCGCTCCCGCCCTAGTCATTAGCAGTTGTATTTAAGTCCGATGTGTTTGCAAGGGTGCTGTGTTGGCCGAGCAAAAGCTGTTAGAAATATGCGACAAATTTATGAGCCGACGAGTCGCGACGCACGGTAAACAAATTAAAAAGAAATGCACTTACAAGTATTTTAAGGCAGTAAGATGGTAAAAGACCCCAGGTGTGAGGCTTTGAATTCTGTTGTTGTCAAGCTGCCTAAACAAATGAGATACAAAAAAGTGTCAAATTCTATCAAGTTTTTTTTTGTCGACGTTTGGACATCCTTTTTGTAAACCGTTTGAACGGCATGCTTTGATGAAGGAACTCTAAAAAGAGGAGTCTCACTTCTTTTCTTTCGTAGAGTTAAGTTATCGTCAAATTTTCAAGTGTCATTAACTCATGCCTTGGATGTGATATTCTGATGCTTTTCTGTGAGACATTTCGACTGGACGTCTTTAAGGGTTTGAAATTAATCTATATATAGTATAGAGAGCGGGTTGTCAAACCAATAAGCTGAACCACTTAAAAAAAATGAATGAATAAATAAATAAATAAATAAATAAATAAATGAGCTTTGTTTCACGAGGGTGATACTTAACGGTAATTCAATTGATAAACCTGATCGAATTGAAACTTGGAAATGTTGGTTTTTGAGGAGAGGGGAAAACCGGAGTACCCGGAGAAAAACCATTGGTGGGAGGCGAGTGTCCTCACCACTACACCACCTCTGCTCCCCACTTACAATCTCCGTAATGACACTAGGCCTTCAAACCATCCGGGCATTACGTTTTCAATGTTGTTGCTTTGAAGATCCCTTTAAAACAATGAAAGAAATAATCAGCGGCAAAAAAATCCAAGTACCATACTTTTATGCTATCTGGATGTATTATCCAATTGAAAAGTTTTTCCAGAGTTTCCAGTCAGTACTATATTTGACAGGTCACATGATAAGAACAGCTAAAGCCTGAACAGAAATCTTTGTTTCTCAGTCCAGTTGAAACGGTTTCGAGAGTTTCGATTCACAACCCGTAACAGATAAAGCCTGAACAGCTTAAGCCCGTAGATATAAAAAACAGTTATGGTGATTTCATTATATGCATTCCGTTATTTATGTAAACAAAAATTGCTTTGGAAATTTTGGATGGAAGACCAGAACCTCTTCCTTTCCCGGAATAATCGGGGCTTCGCATCTTTTTTCTCCGAGTTCAATGAATGATTGATGGATGGATGGATGGATGAATGAATGAATGAATGAATGTATGAATGAAAGCTGGTCATAGTGTCCCGTAAAAACTCTGTTAAGCCCCCCATCTATGTTAACCACCCCTCTCTAATAAGCTCCCCGATTGGAAGTCGTTTTTTGCACTAAGTTTCCCCCCCCCCTCTCTAATAAGCCCCCCTTCCCCCTTTTGGGACATGAGATGTTGTAATTAGTCACTCCTATTCCCTCTTGCGAAAACAACTTCATGTGACCCAATTGGTTTGTTTTTAAACAAATATACACTCAAACACGTAATACTGTTTGATGCTCTTTGTTAGATAATAAAATGTCACTGTAGTTGTTTGAGATTTGTACAAAAACGAAAACAGGGTGTTTAAGATTTGAAATAAGCCCCCCCTCTCTATTAAGCCCCCCGTAAATGAGACCTGGGGGCTTAATAGAGCTTTTACGGTAAGTGTGAACTTTGGTTTCTCAACGTGTTACCAAAATAGCTAGCTTAACACGAATAAAATGTCAAATAAGTAGAAAAACTTTAGTTTTTAAGTAAACAAAACAGGCATATATTACAAACCCATCTCAGGGATAGATATAAAGAGGATTAGTTTCTAAAGAAACTGTGGTACTGCGTCGGTGGGGAGTGAAACACGAAAATTTGGTTTATCAACGGAGTTGATAATGTAAATTGACCACCGTACAGTGATTCGATTAGCTGACGTTTCGAGCGTTAGCCCTATCGAGAAACGTGGCTATCCTGAGTCTGTGGTTCAATCGGGCCATCACCGTGCCCATCAGATGATCAACAGTCAGCACTACAGATGTCACAAAAGGAAAAGAATGACAGAATTCCATTCACCCTCACATTTCACCCTCATAATAACCCAGTTAAAACCATCATTCTTAATAACTGCAAAATGATCTAGAAACTGCTAGAATCTTTTCGCAACCACCGCTGATTTCATTCAAATGAAATCAGCTGCGGATGACGCCATCGCGCGCACATCTTGAAAACTTTGCCAAACTGTATACAGTTTTAGCGCTGTTAGATAAACGAGACTACTTTAAAGAGAAAATCATCAAAATCGTTTCTAAGATGACTTTTAATTCAGACCGGATTCAAATAGTACTGTACTTCAAAAAGATTTCGAAGTCTGACTGCCGGTCATTTAGTCTATTTAAAATCTTGACCGGCTGCCTGTAATATAGCCACAGAGAGATAAGAAAGGTTCATATAAAAGGTTAACTGAAAAGTTGCGAAGAGGTAAAATTGCGTAAAGAAGAGTTTATTTCAGCCTAACGGCGTCTTTACAGCACTTAACCACTTCAGACGACACGGGTAACACAGAGAGAAATCGCTTTGTAGTGATTACCCCAAAACCGAATGAGGGGAATTAGATATTCTTTTAACAAAGGATGTAAATTTCTGGACAAAACACATACGCTGCGCCGACAACATGAACCAAAAAAGTACAATTGGTCTGGTCAACGAATGAGAACACAGTTGTGCTGCTGAAATATGCCCATATTCGATAAGAATTTTCCGGATCTACGTCACGGTTGTGCACACCATAAATACTCTAGAATTCTTTAGCTTTAGCGTCAAGATCACGTATTGCAGGATAAATGTACACGCGCACAGATCACAAATACTTTGAATTCATAGTCTAAATTTTGCTTCCAGGAGAATGCTATACACCCGAACTGTTATCTTCTTTCGTAAAATTATTTTAACAAAGGGTTCGTCATCATACTCTAGGATTCGTCATCATACTCTAGGAGTACGACAGATGTGTGGTATACTTTAACGAAAATCCACGAACGATTATGAACGCGGCGTATTCCACCATATTCGATACGAATATTCCAGGTGTACGTCACGTATTGAGTGCGCCTTGAACTAAAGGATTCTATTGCGTCACGATCACATATTCGAGTCAAGAATACTCTAGAATACTTTGGCTTTCACGCAGTGAAACGCGACAAAAATGTAGGTAACTTTCTTGTTAGAAGCGCATTCAAAACAACTGAACAACCTGGCACTTTAAAATGCGCGCGCTCGCGATGCAAAACTTGTCCTTTCATTCAAAACACTGACAAAATATCGGGCCCTAAGAGATCTGTTAAGATCACTGATCGTTTCATGTGTACCTCCGCAAATTTTATCTATTGCATAGCCTGCACATTATGCAAAAATTTATACATCGGCGAAACAGGAAGACGACTAGGTGACCGATTCCGAGAACATCTTCGTGATGTTGAGAAAGATAACAAAGACGCATCCAAACCAGTCGCTCGGCATTTTAATCTCCCTAGCCATTCCAAACAACACATGTCGATCTCCGGCCTATCCCTAAATCAAGGTACCACGGAAAGCCGTAAAAATCTCGAGGGAAAAATTGATCTTTCAAATCGGCAATCTTAATCCCCACGGTATCAACGAGCGCTTTTCATTCAATTAATTTATTTCTGTTTTTCACGTTACCATGTTACCACCAATAGCGTAGCTCCATTTTCTGTATATAAACCATACACAAACCACAATTCCTCGATTCGCTCCGACGAAGGGCTAACGCTCGAAACGTCAGGTAATCGAATCCCTGTACGGTGGTCAATTTACATTATCAACTCCGTTGATAAACCAAATTTTCAGGGACAAATATCCCTAGTAGTCAGTGTTCAAAGTTCTTACAGTACTTCCAACTTTGTGAGGCTGCCAAAACATCCAGATTCCAAATAGTTTATCTTGTTGTATTTCAAATATCTGAAATCAATAATTTAAAATAAAACATCATCATGCGGGTAATACGTTGGTACATGGCTAAACGGAAGGTTTTTGCGCATTGACGCACGTCAATTTTCTTGTGTGATTTCTCTTGAAAAGATATGAGAAAAACCTGGGGACACAGGATGGTCCTAACAACTCTATCCCGTGAAACTTACCAGAACCAGATCCAAGTACAGACATAAACCTGGATACTTAACTTAGAGACATGGCTAAAATTTTATTCCAGTTATAATTTTTTTTAACTCACGGCAAGAATTAACTCACAGAATGGTTAGATTTTGTAGCTGGCTCCCAAAGTCTCCTCTTGAAATTCGAGTCAGGTTATTTTTATGTAAATTTCTGCAAAGAAAACAGAAACAAGCAATTACTATCTTTTAGTCGTAAAAAAGTAGGCTATGGTTATTAGCTATGATCTATTTCTTCTACCACATCACTATGTGATGACATTTGTGTGATGTATTTGTAGTCAGCGGTTTTCTATATAGCATGCGCATTAAAATGGGGTCTTCCGAGTATGGCCGCCATGTTGTTAAAACGTGTTGTGTGCTTGTCTTTGTAATCGGGTTCAATCCATCCCAAATCTAACCATCCGTTGGTTTCTCGATATTTAACACTGGCGACGAGGATGGGATCCACTGATTAGTGCATAATGGCGGCAGTAAACATCGAAATTCAAGGTGTAGCTCCGTTTGACTGTACGGGCAATTCGTCGGCGTTAGCACCACGGTGGAAGAAGTGGCTTCAATCGTTTAAATACTTTCTGGTAGCCAAGGGAGTGGTGAATAATGCACAAAAGAAGGCCTTGCTACTTCACACAGCGGGAATAGAGGTTCAGGAGTTGTACGAAAGGTTAACTGACCCAGGCCCGGGTGCTGGAGTTGAAGAAGATACAGCTACTGAATTCGAGGTAGCACTCCGCACTTTAAACGCATATTTTGCCACTAAGCTTAACGAGCCGTACGAGAGACATGTGTTCAGAAATATGGCCCAACAGGAGGGCGAGAGAGTGGATCAATTTATCGCTAAACTTCGGAAACAAGCACAGAATTGTAATTTTACTGATCCAGATGTTGACATCAGAGACCAGGTCATCGATAAATGCCGTTCATCAGCTTTGAGGAGAAAATTACTGGGCAAAGAGGGTCTCACATTAAAGAAGGTCCAAGAGGTGGCCCGAGCAATGGAAGCGGTAGACCTGCAAGCTAAGAAAATGGGAGCACAGGGCCTCGAGTCGAAGATGGAGGAACCGTTAGGCGTGAATAAAGTTAGCCGAAAGTCCTTTTCAAAACCTGTGAAGCAGTCACAAAAGAAGTCAGGTCAAGTCAAGAGGCGATGCTACCGATGCGGTCAAGAGGGACATTATAGCCTAGATAGAGCTTGTCCAGCTCGCCAAGCAGTGTGTTCAAAGTGCAACAAGGTGGGTCATTTTGCATCTGTATGTAAAACAAAGACTGGTAGTAGTGCTGTGAGTGGAAACAGTTTGAGTGGCCAAAAGAGAGAGCCTGAGATTGCAAGCTATGTGGAGGAGGTTGTTGTGGATGAAACTGAAGATGAGGTACTGACTTTTTACAGCTGAGGAGTCAGGAAAGGAAGGACGTCGACCAATGTTAGTGTCAGTGTTACTTGACAAGAAAAGCTGTAAAATGCAGTTAGACACTGGTGCCACAGTATCCATCTTGCCTAAGAATTTGTATGATCAGGAGTTTAATCAGTGGCCCTTGCATGACACCAAGATCAAGTTGAAGGCTTACAATGGAATTGAAATACCTGTCTGTGGTGAGGTTCACCTACCTGTGACCTATGAAAAGCTGGAAATGTCCTTGCCCTTGATTGTAGTGGATGGAGATGGTCCTCCACTGCTAGGAAGAAATTGGTTGAGGCAACTGCACCTGAATTGGAGCAGCATCTTCCTTGTAAGCACGAATGAAGGCCTGTCAGATGTCTTGGATTGTCACAAGGCGGTGTTCAGCCAAGGTCTGGGTACCATTAAGGGCTCAAGGCAGACATTAAGATACAAGAGGGTGCCAAGCCAGTGTTCCACAAGGCCCGGCCAGTACCTTATGCATTGCGCCAAAAAGTTGAAGAAGAACTGGATCGTTTGGAGAGTCAAGGAGTAGTTACGAAGGTGGAACGCAGTGACTGGGCTTCTCCTATTGTTTGTGTGCCCAAGAAAGATGGAAGCATACGTATTTGCGGTGACTTCAAAGTGTCCGTAAACCAGGTTCTTCTAGACAACCCATACCCACTGCCTGACACTGAAGATGTATTTGCCACATTAGGAAGTGGAACAGTGTTTAGCAAGATTGATTTGTCAAATGCATATCAGCAGATGGAACTCACTCCTGAAAGTCAGCACTATCTAACTGTGAACACTTACAAAGGTCTGTACGCTTACCGGCGTCTTACTTATGGAATAGCGTCTGCTCCTGCCCTTTTTCAATCAACGATGGATCAGATATTACAGGGAATCGATAATGTGCGTTGTCGCATTGATGACATTCTAATCAGAACAGAACCTCATGAACATTTACAAGTATTAGATGAGGTGTTATCCAGGCTGGAAAAGCATGGCATAGTAGCTAAATGGTCAAAGTGCGAGTTTATGGTGCCAAGTGTAGAGTTCCTAGGCTACCGGGTGGATGGAGAAGGTCGGCATCCTACAAAGGAGAAGATTGCAGCCATTAATGACGCGCCAAGCCCAAAGAAAGTGACAGAACTGCGCTCCTATTTAGGATTGCTGAACTACTATGGAAATTTCATACCCAATCTCTC
Organism: Pachyseris speciosa; assembly: GCA_016490735.1. Taxonomy (NCBI): domain Eukaryota; kingdom Metazoa; phylum Cnidaria; class Anthozoa; order Scleractinia; family Pachyseridae; genus Pachyseris; species Pachyseris speciosa. The sequence goes on along the minus strand of JAEMWC010001403.1, from coordinate 161,674 downwards.
TACACTGTTAAAGCCATTACACGAACTGCTTCGGAAAGGGGTGAAATGGCATTGGACAGCAGAGTGTGAACAAGCTTTCGTGCACAAAGCTGAGCTTGTGGCTGGCAAGGTACTGGTCCCATATGATGAAAAGAGGAAGTTGATCCTAGCTTGTGATGCTTCACCTTATGGTGTGGGAGCGGTGATCTCGCATGAAATGGATGATGGTAAGGAGCGTCCCATCGCATTCGCATCCCGAACACTCATCAAGAGTGAAAGGAACTATTCTCAAATCGAGAAGGAAACACTGGAAATTATAGTCGGAGTGCGAAAGTTTCACAAGTACCTGTAGGGCGATCCTTTCATTTGTTTACAGATCACAAGCCTTTGGTGACAATCTTCGGTCCGAAGACAGCAGTACTTACTCTAACAGCAGCAAGGATGCAGCGTTGGGCAGTCATTTTGCAGGCTTACAATTACAGGTCGAGTACCGTCCATCTACAGATCATGCCAATGCAGATGCGTTATCACGTCTTCCTTGCGACAAGAAACATCTCCCGGAAGAAGCCGAAATGTTCTTCTTCTAAGGCCTGGATGAATTGCCTGTTGACGCATCAGATATCAGCAGAGGCACTACAAGAGATTCGGTGTTGTCAAGAGTTTTGGAATACACCTTCTCAGGATGGCCAAATTATGTAGCTGATGAGGAACTCAAACCGTACTTTATGCGTAGAACTGAGCTAACAGCAGACCAAGGATGTGTCTTGTGGGGTATGCGTGTCGTCATTCCACCGTCATTAAGGAACAGGCTATTGCAAGAGTTACATGAAGAGCATCCAGGCATTGTTGCTATGAAAGCTATTGGCAGAAGTTACCTCTGGTGGCCTAATCTGAATGCTGAAATTGAGCTGGTGGTGAAAAACTGTGAGGTGTGCCAGTCAGTACAGAAAGCGCCTCCCGTTGCACCGTTGTACCCGTGGAAGTGGTCTACTCGGGTGTGACAAAGAGTACACATTGATTTTGCAGAGAAGGATGGCAATTATTTCCTTGGATTAATTGACAGTCATTCCAAGTGGATTGAGGTGGCCCATATGACCTCTACAACAAGTCAGAGCACTATTGAACAGCTGAGAATGTGGTTTGCAGCTTATGGACTTCCCGAAGAAGTCGTTTCGGACAATGGTCCGCAGTTCATTTTGAGCGAGTTTGTCTGTTTCCTGAAGCTGAATGGAATTAAGCAGACAGTGGTGCCTCCTTATCACCCGTCATCCAATGGGGCAGCAGAACGCACAGTGCAAATTCTGAAGCAGGCATTGAGGAAGCATTCTGAAAGTGTAAGAAGAGGTGGTAAACGGCGGTCCGTGAAGCATCAACTAGCCAACTGTTTATTCCAGTACAGGAACACTCCTCATTCAGTGACGGGGGTGACACCAGCAGAACTGTTCTTGAAACGCAAACCTCGTACCAAGTTTACTGTTTTACGGCCAAACTTACAAGAGCGTGTCCAAAACCAACAAGCCAAGCAGCAGCGACAACATGACAAGAATCGTGTGAAGATGCGTGAACTTTCTCCGCGAGACACTGTGAGTAAACGAAATAATCGGGGAGGTGTGGAGAAGTGGGTTCCAGGCATCGTGATCAGAAGGTTGGGGCCATTAACCTACCTGGTGAGAGTGGGGCGCCAACTGCGTTATGTTCATGTCGATCACCTTCTGCAGACCCAGCGTTTTCTTTCAGAAGAGGAAGCCAATCCGGATCCTGAGAGAGAGTCAGGGTGGCCTCTAGAAGCTCCCCCATGTGTTACTGAAGTTGCAGTGGAGCCCGTCCCAAAGTTTCAAAGTCAGAACCCTGCTGCTATTCAGAAGGCAGATCCTTCAGTTCAAGTTACAGTAGCTGAGTCAGCCTCAGCGGTTCCTGTTGCAGCAGACAAGTCAGTTCCTGAGCTTCAGACAGCACAGAACCCAGTTCAAGTTCCTGATTTGGAAGTGCAGTCTCATTCACAAGGCACGGGAGTGCCAGCCCAAAGGGACTCACCTGGAAAGGTGGAACGGCGGTATCCAGTCAGAGAAAGAAAGGCTCCAGATAAGCTTAATCTGTGACATTGTACTGAATATTAGGGTCATTGTAACCTTTAAAGTTCAAGACATTTGCTCGTTTTTGTTGATATTTCTGAAATGTTCTTCTGCCTTACCTAATTGGCTGTTATTCACACTTATTAGAAGGGGAGGAAATGTGATGTATTTGTAGTCAGCGGTTTTCTATATAGCATGCGCATTAAAATGGGGTCTTCCGAGTATGGCCACCATATTGTTAAAACGTGTTGTGTGCGTGTCTTTGTAATCGGGTTCAATCCATCCCAAATCTAACCATCCGTTGGTTTCTCGATATTTAACAATTTGCTGCTTTTTTAGGGTAAGTTTACTTTCATCAATTCTGACACTAAAATGATTGCCGTTATAATCTATCGACAGTTCATCGACAAGTCTGCAATTCTTCTATGAAAAGTAATCTTTTTTGTACCTTGAGATGATGCACTTTCTCGGTGACTATGATGCCGACACAATGCTCTACCAACTGAGCCGGCAACAAGCCATCAGGGGACTGGTCATCTTGGTTCGTAATAAAGTGAAAAACATATAAAGAACCGCGTTTGAATGACTCAAATGAGAGGTCATTCTCGGTTATAGGCGGAAGCCGAATCCATGACTTATACGATACCCGTGCAGTGCTGTACCAACTGAGCTGACATTAGCTAACTGGGAGCCGCTCATTTTTTTGGCTCGTAATAAACCTGAGATAATGAATAAATTTAAATATATGAAAATGATATATTTGAATTGCAGTGGGAGATGTAATGGATAATCGCAGTTGTAAACACAATTTCAGCATTTACCAAAAGAAAGTCTGAAAATAAAACCAGTTTGTACTGGAGTCGAACCTATGACCTTTGCGATGCCGGTGCAGCGTAGCGAAGAAGCCACCTGGGAGCTGGTCATTTTGTTGGTTTGTAACACATACCTATTTAATTTTCCTTAAATAACTAAGATGTACAAGACTTACACAAGGTGGATAAGATCAGGCTTGGAAAATTTGATGGGCTTTCATAGCGGATATTATTTTCCAAAATAGTACTAATTATGTCTCTAACTGTACTCACAACACATCAGTAGTGGCTGAGACATTTCTTGGTACTGCTGACAGATTTTTGTCGCTGCAATCCACAAATCCACCTTTCCATGACATAGTGCAGGAGCAAAGTCCACAAACGTTTTGTTGCGCTATTTCAAATGAAGCAAAATCAAACCATCAACAAAAATATTATGAACCGGCAAGTACAGCCAAATACATTTCAATGTATTATATTTGTTGTTTCATATATTCATTTTCTCAAGACAGCCGACTTATCTCAAGACAGTTCTGAGGCTAAAATCCCAGAATATTGGAAGAAAGAGGCGACCTTTTACCTCGAATGGCTTCGAAAGAAAAATACATGTATCATCCATACACTGCAAATCTGACTGCGTGGCACTTAGTTTTGGAAGTCCAAGTCGGTTACTAGTGCGTGGTATTTACAGGGTCATTGCGTGGCACTTAGTTTTCGAAGTTCAAGTCGGTTACTAATGCGTGGTATTTACAGGGTCTTAGCTTTCGAGGTCTAAGTTTGCGAAGTCTAAGGTCTAAAATTACGAGCACTGCTATCTCCAGTCGAATAACTTTGTTATTAAATTCTCTGCTATTTATTATTAAAAAACTAAAATAAGGAAAAGTAGACTGCGAGTAGTCTCTAATTTCGGCGATGGACTGAGGGGCGCAGTGTAAAGGAAAAGTGACATTGCAGCAACTAAGACATGTCGCAGACACAGTTTTAGTCATGGTCCAAAGTAAGTGTGTAGCTGAACTTTCTCCTCGACCACAGAGGTTCACATTTGTAATATAATTCATACGAATGTCCATGGAGCCGTGTGCGTGTGCGTGTGCGTTATGGAGCTCGACATATTACATTCATCAGAAACATTGATTGACAAGGCCGTAGAAATATTTATTCTTCGCAGTTTTACGCTAGAAGGCATTTGCAAGCTTCAAAGGTTTGGACACGATGGGACTGCATGATACATCAATCGCAAGAACACCTGCCATCTTGACATTGTTCTAGTACCAGTCATGACAATAAAAAAATTGTCTCTCTTAAAAGTTTTTTTGGAAATTTGCTATTAAATGCATTTTGGTACTTAAAGGCCCATCGAGCCATTGTTAAATGATGCCTCTGATTGGTCAATTATATTTTTATCGGGGTTTTCACCTGGTTCATCTCGCCGAGTTGTCGTTGCGCGGTTTCGCATTAATTCGTAAAGTAAAAGACCACAAATTCAACTGCATATTTCTTCATTGAAAACGGGAACAATCGGTTCACAGGTTTAAAATCAAAACAGCAAAGTGTTGGACGATTATTTGGTTTATCAACGGACTTGATAATGTAAATTGACCACCGTACAGGGATTAGATTAGCTTTTTGCATAATGTGCAGGTTATGCAATAACCTGCACATTATGCAAAAAGTTATACATCGGCGAAACAGGAAGACGACTAGGTGACCGATTCCGAGAACATCTTCGTGATGTTGAGAAAGATGCATGACAAAGATGCATCCAAACCAGTCGCTCGGCATTTTAATCTCCCTAGCCATTCCAAACGACACATGTCGATCTCCGGCCTCTCCCTACATCAAGGACCACGGAAAGCCGTAAAAATCTCGAGGAAAAATTGATCTTTCAAATCGGCAATCTTAATCTCCACGGTATCAACGAGCGCTTTTCATTCAATTAATTTATTTCTGTTTTTCACGTTACCATGTTACCACCAATAGCGTAGCTCCATTTTCTGTATATAAACCATACACAACCCACAATTTATCGATTCGTTCCGACGAAGGGCTAACGCTCGAAACGTCAGCTAATGGAATCCCTGTACGGTGGTCAATTTACATTATCAACTCCGTTGATAAACCAAATTTTCGTGTTTCACTCCCCCACCGACGCAGCACCACAGTTTCTTTAGAAACATATCCCCTTTATTCATTTGTTGGACGATTAGTTATGGATAAAACTCCATGAAAATGTGCCGAGGATGGTGACAAAAATCCACGAGAAAACATTTATTTGTTGTGGTAACGGTTTCTAATTTGCAATAAGGAATACTCATACGTTCTCATTTAGCACGCGAGCAAGCCCTCCCGGGGGTAGGGACGCGGAGGAGGAAAGGAAAGAATGTCCATTTTCCCCTCCTCCCATCCCCCCCCCCCCCCCCTCGGAGAGAGCTTGCTCGCAGGCTAGTCCTCATTCAATTATCCTGTCCTTTCGCCTTATGCCGTGTTCAAGAAACAGTCGACAGTGCGGCTTGACAAAAGGAGGAAGACGCTGAGCTCCACATTATCGAACATTAAAACGCGGTAGGAAACCAAAGCAACACAGCAGTGTAGTCCTCATCGATCACGGAGATCTCAGCGATAAAGAGAAATTAATTATCCCGCAGTTTAGGCAAGCTGCGAACTGAACGTGAAGCTAGAATGCTCGAAGGGGCATAAAAATCGCAGTCGATAAAGAGACGTAGCGATAAGTCAGATTAAAGACACTGAAGAGTTGATCAAAGCCGCCGAATCCATTACACAAACTAACTTTGAGGCAAAAACATTATCAAACATGTGGAAACCAGTTATCCAGAGACGTATGATTTATTCGCCATCAATTCAGTTTCCAAATCGCAGTAAATCGGCTCCAACAAGCCCAGCGAATTCTTGAAAGCTCTGAGGTAAAAAGCACCAAACATGAACAACGAGTGTTTATAGGTCCTCCTTGCCTCCCTTTGATATAAAACAACGCTGCGAAGTGACTGCTACCGTGTTGCCACGCAATTAACGGTCGCGGCGCGCGATGCATCAAGGGTGAAAATGGGTGACAGTGGTGTCCCACAGGGAAGTAAACTTGGAATTACGCTTTTTGCCATAATGATTAATAGACTACTTGGTGATTGGCACACAAGATTGAAGTACGTTGATAACACGGCCGTTTTTGAAGTAATACCACGTAACTCGAGTAGCCTGTTGGATTTTTCTGTTAGAGATATACACAATTAATATATAGAAGACAGTATGAGGTTTAACCCAAGATATGTAAGGAAATGGTCGTGAACATTACGGGAAATCCGAACACTATCATGACACCCCTGTATATAGGAAATCAAATCGTAGAAAGAATTTCATCATACAAATTGCTTGGAGTAATCATTAACGAGAATTTGAAATGGAACTGCCATGTTGACTATATTCAGTCGCTAAGGCATCAAAGAACTTTAAGCTCTCAGACTATTAAAGGGAGGTGGTGCACAAGAACAAGACATGTTGAAAGTCTTCAGAAGTAGTGTTAGACCGATTTTAGAACATAAGATAAGATAAGATAAGATAATTTATTTAGTGTCAGATACACAGGGGGTGGTCTCCCAATCCCCCGAGCCACGGGCTCATGATAAAAGTGTTTGACAATATAAAAGGAAAATTAAATAATTAATATCTCAATAGCAACTAATTAAATTAAAAAAAATAACATATATCTATAAAAATAAATCGGTTCAAAGGCAATTGCTGCATTGACAACCGATAAAATTTAACTTAGTTAAAAGTCTCCGAAAGGATAATGCATTTGGTGCGTTTTTTACAGCAGATGGCAACTGGTTCCAGATGTGCGAGATCGTGTACGCATATGAACCATGAAGGAATCTACTATTATATGAAGTTTGTACAACATTTAGACCATTGCTTCTAAGATTATATGGTGTAACTCGGGGTTTGAATAAATTGGCTTCATAGCCTGGACCATTCTCCTTGAAACATTTAAAAAATATCATTAAGGATTGTTCTATGCGTCTATGTTCCAAGGTATTCAAATCTGCCATCCTAAGAACTGATTCATAATCGGTACTATTCCCCATGTTCACACATGCGTGCAGGTGTGGCAGATAGAATAGAGTCCGTGCAGAAAAGGGCACTTAAAATGATATATCATAACAGCTCGTACAGTCAAGCACTGTCGCTAGCCAACGAAACTACACTTTCCAATAGACGCGAACTTCTATGTCATAAATTTATGGCTGAGATGACTGACACCCGTGACCGCCATTATCGTTCTTGGTGTCCACTGTTGTACAAAGAACTAATCCTTATAATCTTAGACCTAGTTCTTCTCGACCATTCAATAAGTTCATGAGAACTAAGAGATCAGAGAACTTTTTTACTTTTTAATATTCATCACTAAAGTATCCGTTATGATACATTAATGATAACTTGTAGTTATAACCGCTTGTTAAGTGCACATGATTCGGAATTTCAAAGCCAGTTTTTTTTTCTTCAATATGAAAATTGGTGTCTTAAGAAACATTTTGAAGTAGCAGGAACTTATTTTAAAATGGGCCTTTCTCACTAAAATTATAGACAAAGACCTGGGCACTGGTGAATAGTCGTGACGTCATTTGTGTGTACTCAGTCGAGTGAGTCGCTCTGATTTTGTGAGTTCCGTGAAATAAAAATGTCGGAGAAGTACTAAGATTCACTACCGGGGCCGCCAACCGCGCAAAACTTTCCAGGTTTAAGGTTTTTCGCCTTCTCAGATATGTTTCACGCTTGATAAACATTACACACGAATGACGTCAAAGAGACCCCTACGTCACAGAGAACCCCTACAAATGGTGAATCCCTGTAACAAAAAGGAGGGAAACGACTGAAAATGAAATATGGGGATTATCACATACTCCCGAGGGACAGGTAAATAACATGCTTATTTGTCAGTTAGGTTTTCTGCGATAATAAAAAATATGTATATGAATTCTCTCGAGGGAGACTTGTTAGATGCTGCAGCTTGGAGTGTAGCGGATTAGTAAACATTATGTTTTTGGGAGCAATGAGCGACCCCGAAGAAGAATTGTTTTTAACCCAAAGCAGCTTTTCCGGCTCTTTGGAAACTCCTTCTTGGTTGTTGGATTTCCTTTGTGAATGGGACAAGTCAGATTTGAAGGTCCACCCGCTACCAATGTCGAGCCCCACGAGGAAGTTATGGAGGAGAGAAAGGGGAAAAACGCGGTATACAAGTCGTTACCGAGGAACTGGGGCTGCTAACCGAAATAGTGAGTAGATACTAGCTTGCACAAGAAAGACCACCGTGTGGTCGGTAACTGTTTGGCATGTTTATTTCTTCTTTAGAGTTTACTAAGAAACTAAGTCAGAAGGGAATATGAGCAGGGGAATATGTTGAGCGGAAATATATATTGCATTATTTTTCTATTGTTTTCAGCCCCGCACTCCCCTATTACAATCAAAGTCGCCACCAACTTTTCAGACAGTGAATAATTATCAGGGGTTATGTAATATATTCCTTTGACACAACAAAGAAAACCGAGCCAACTGACAAATAAGATGAAAGAGCTAACAAAAAAAAAAGCCTTAACACATACTTAGGATTTCACCTTCTTTCGTAGGTAAGACAGATGCAATTATAAAAGACAATTGAACTTAGCTGATAAATTCGGCATTGAAACCCTAGGTTATTATGACGCTATTTTTGACGCTGAATTGCTCGATTATACAATCTGAAATTATTATTATTATTATTATTATTATTATTGAAAAATTAATAAGAATTGTATTTAACAATTCATCCAATATTTACAAAACAATAAATAATTGCAAAAACTATTAAGCTACCAACTAAGAGAAAACTTAATCCTTAGTTAAAAATGATTGTCTAGCTTAAAAGTGTGCTTTATAAATAGTTTAAACATCTTTCTCTTGCCTCACGACACTACGACGACTTGGGAGGAAGGAAGTTTTTTTTAGCCTAGTTTTTTGACACAATTTTTGAAGCTTTTTTAAAAATAAAAATCGATTAATACAGTTTTCCCCATTGTTTGTAGCTTAATAATTTTGCAATTATTTATTATTTTGTAATATATTGGATGAATTGTTAAATAAAATTATTATTATTATTAGTAATGGTAATAGGACTGAGTGGAGTCCAATTCGGTCTGTAATCATACGTCCGATTTGTTTATCACGGGTATGATTACAGACCGAATTGGACGACACGAAGTCTTATTACCAATTAATCATAAAAATTACAATTTCCGAGAAAAGAAGAAGAGCCAAGTTATAAA
>JAEMWC010001403.1:117500-145000 GCA_016490735.1 Pachyseris speciosa | reverse complement strand
AAATTAGAATCCAAAATCACGCCCAGGTCTTTAGCAGTGTCTGTAGGGACGATGTCCTTTCCCATAAAGGGAAGGGAGTGAAGTTTCAATTTTGCACGCATTTGCCTGCTGCCAAATATCATTAATTTGGTTTTGCCAGGATTGAGTAACAAGAGGTTGTTAGAGCACCATTCTCCTATTTTAAACAGGTCGTCTTTCAAATCAGTAATTGCATCCAGACTGTCTTTTAGTTGAAAGGAAGTAATGAGTTTCGTATCATCTACGTAACTCTGAGTGCTGCATTTCTGTGGTATCGAGGAAAGATCGTTCGTATATATGCTAAATAGTAGTGGGCCCAAAGTACTCCCTTGAGGTACACCGCTGGTCACAGGCAAAGGCTCAGACAGCGTTGAGTGGATTCGTACTACTTGTTTCCTGTTGCTTAGGTAGCTGCGAAACCATTGGAGAGTGGAGGTTCCGACATCTTGCAATTTTAAAATCAATGTCTCGTGATTGACACTATCAAAGGCTTTGCTCATATCTAAGAGTACAACAGCAGTTAACTTCTTTTTGTCAATAGCGTTAAGAATTGTGTCCGTTGTTTCAATGACAGATGTTTCACACGAATGCCATTTCTTGTTACCGCTTTGAGTCTTTGATAGGGTGTCATTTGATTGCAGATACGAAGTGAGTTGATTATGTACAACCCTTTCGCAAACCTTAGATAAAACTGGTAGAAGTGAGATGGGCCTATTGTTATTATTATTATTATTATTATTATTATTATTATTATTATAACTATCTCCTTCAGTTTTACCTTTTTTTTTTACTTTTTTAAGCTTCAGGCTTTGACCAACGTTTTATATAATATAATACATGAAGATGTGAACGATCGTCGCAGTTATGAACACTGCTAAGGCCGGCAGTACCAACTAAGCTAACAAGCCAACTGGAAGCTGGTGATGAAATACATGAATATGAATATATGAAGATCATATACTGAACTGTGGATTGAGTAAATTGAGATGTGAATCATCGTCGCAGTTATGAACGCTACTAAAGAAGTAGCGTAAAGAAAGCCTGAAAAAATTCAGTCTTGTGCGGGATTCGAACCCATGAGGACTGAAATTTGTTTAGGCTTTCTTTACGCTGCTGCTTCAGCATTGTTCATAATTGCGAGGATCATTTACATCTGCATTTATTTAATCCACAGTGCAATATCTGATCTTCATATACTCATATTCATGTACTTCATCACTCATAGGTTGATCACGAACCAACAAAATGGCCAGCTCCTTGTTGGCTTGTTAGCTCAATCTGTAAATATCGCAGAGGTCGACGGGTTCGAATGCCGCACTATATTTCCTGAAATTGTTTCAGGTTCTGTTTTGGCTACTGCTTTAGTAGCGTTCATAACTGTGATGATCGTTCACACCTTCATTTAGTTCACCCGCAGAGCAATATATGATCATCACATATTCATATTCAATATAATACAGTTAATAATTAAAGAAAAAAGATTAAATTCTTTATTATCTTTTCTAATCTAAAACAATTGAAGTTTAGTAATTTCATTTTGCTTTGAAAAAGCTCCAGGTAGTTTCCAAGATACTATCATACTTCTTTTATAAACTTACTAACAGGTGTTCAAATGCCATGATTAAACTTTGAGAAAAGGAGAACCCTGTTACTTTTAGTTTTGAATTTTCCCTTTTTGTAAGAGTTTGTAAGACTTTAACTTATTATTATTATAATTATTATTATTATTATTAAAAAATTAATGAAAAATTGTATTTAACAATTCATCCAATATTTACAAAACAATAAATAATTGGAAAAATTATTAAGTTACCAACTAAGAGAAAACTGTATTAATCCTTAGTTAAAAATGATTGTCTAGTCTAGAAATGCGCTTTATAAATAGTTTAAACATCTTATAATAATAATAATAATATTAATAATAATATTTTTTAATTAAACTTAAAAAATATTTTAGTTACAATTCATCCAGATTTTCTTTTTTTTTTAAATGTAACTCTTTTGTAGACTAGATGGATTCAAAAGTTATTCTTGGATATCAGGATGAAGTTCATTATCTTTAGGTGGTCCTCGATTCCGGCTTAATCTATTATTACTCGCAGTTTCTTTGTTGTATTGTAAGTTTATCACACACACCACAATAATAATGATTAATGAATAATGAATAAAATTTACAAGAAATGGTTCATTCGCTTCCGAAACTAATATGTTTTAATACCACTCGGATGCACACAACGCGTAAAAAACGAGTGCAGGACTACCCTTTTGTGCCCTTACTGATTACTGACTTTTTTCTTTTCTTGGGATGTGGCATCTAAATGGTTGAATAACGAAGTAACAAACCACGCCTTCCACTCCCAGCTTTTAAAATGGTACAAACTTTAGGCCATTATCTTTAGGTGGACCTCGATTCCGGTTCCGGCTAAGCCTACCTACATACATACATACATACATACATACATACATACATACATACATACATACATACATACATACATACATACATACATACCTACCTACCTACCTACCTACCTACCTACATACATACATACATACATACATACATACTTTATTGACTCTCCCTTACAATTAGAAATAAGAATGACTAAAATAAGGTTCTAAAAATTATAAAAATTTATAAATATAAAAATTACAGTTCTTTAAGTAATTTGGTCCTAAGGCGATTTTTAAATGGTTGAATAACGAAGTAACAAACCACACCTTCCACTCCCAGCTTTTAAAATGATTCAAAAGTTAGTCCGTTATCTTTAGGTGGACCTCAATTCCAGCTAAGCCTATATTATTGCTTGCAGTTTCTTTGTTGTAAGATAGCAATTAGTATTTTTGATGAACTATCTTCTTCAGTCTTAGCTTTTTTTTTTTTTTACTTTTTTGAGCTTCAGGCTTTGACCAACGTTTTATATAATATAATACATGAAGATGTGAACGATCGTCGCAGTTATGAACACTGCTAAGGCCGGCAGTACCAACTAAGCTAACAAGCCAACTGGAAGCTGGTGATGAAATACATGAATATGAATATATGAAGATCATATACTGAACTGTGGATCGAGTAAATTGAGATGTGAATCATCGTCGCAGTTATGAACGCTACTAAAGAAGTAGCGTAAAGAAAGCCTGAAAAAATTCAGTCTTGTGCGGGATTCGAACCCATGAGGACTGAAATTTGTTCAGGCTTTCTTTACGCTGCTGCTTCAGCATTGTTCATAATTGCGAGGATCATTTACATCTGCATTTATTTAATCCACAGTGCAATATCTGATCTTCACATACTCATATTCATGTACTTCATCACTCATAGGTTGATCACGAACCAACAAATTGGCCAGCTCAATCTGTTTAGCTCAATCTGTAAATCGCTGCACCGGTATCGCAGAGGTCGATGGGTTTGAATGCCGCACTATATTTCCTGAATTTTTTTCAGGTTCTGTGTTGGCTACTGCTTTAGTAGCGTTCATAACTGCGAAGATCGTTCACACCCTCATTTAGTTCATCCGCAGTGCAATATATGATCATCACATATTCATATTCAATATAATACAGTAAATAATTAAAAAAAAGATTAAATTCCTTATTATTCTTTATTATCTTAGTAATTTCATTTTGCTTTGAAAAAGCAGCAGGTAGTTTCCAAGATACTATCATACTTATTTTATAAATTTACTAACAGGTGTTCAAATGCCATGATTGAACTTTGAGAAAAGGAGACCCCTGTTACTTTTAGTTTTGCATTTTCCCTTTTTGTAAGAGTTTGCGACTTTAACTTACATCGTAGCTAATCCAAAGCATCCTTTTTTTCCCTTTGGTGATTTTCAAAACGATCTGCAGCTTACCTCTATGTTCATACAGCTGCAGTGATGAACTAATAAAAACTAAAACTAGGGAGTTACAATTCACGACCCTGCGTTTCGACACTCCAGTCTAGTGTCTTCATCAGGGGTGATCTAATGACGCAAAAAGCATCCTTTCATACGCTCAGAAGGAAAGGAAAGGAAAGGAAAGGTCGTTAATTAGTGAGCGTACAAAATAATCCTTTAAGCAACATTAGATCACCCCTGATGAAGATACTAGACAGGAGTGTCGAAACGTTGGGTCGTGAATTGTAACTTTTTAAGTTACATTTATCAATCTTCAAACCAGAGTAGCGTCAAACCATGTCTTCATATTGTCTTCTCTTATCCTTGTGCGAAAGGCCAACTGATGTCTTTTGCGATGTTTCAGTATAATATTTTATACAAATTTCTTTTTTCGTCTGAAGCACGTTACTGTATGTACACCTTATCGAAGTGTGCGCTGAGTAGCGACAGCGACCCTAAGTAACAATTTGTAACTGGTGCTAAGAAACTGTAATAACTCAAAGTTTTAGCGTAACCTCGTCTTGACTATGGTCATGAAGTCTGATCCTTGCAATCGCCCACGAGGCCGAAAGCCTCCAACAGAGACGTTTATGGATGTTTAGAACTTGTCATAACTTCCTAATCTCAAATGAAGAATGATCCTCGCAGTTATGAACGCAATTTATGCAATTGCGAAAAGAAGCCTGAAAAAAATTCAGGACTTCAACGGGGTTTGAACCCGTGACTTCGCGATTACCGGTGCGATGCTCTAAGCAACTGAGCTATGAAGCCACTGAAGTTGGGAGCAGGTCAATTGTGGGTTCATATGTTCCCGTGAAAGAAACGAGTGTGAATGATATATGAAATGAATCATATATGAACTGCGGAAATGAAATCCTAATCCTTCCTAATCTGTTGACAAATTTTTGGCACGAGATTATTGATCTTGATTATTGATTATTGAAAACTTTAATACTACTTTTAGTTGGTAGCATAAACTTCATTAAACAACCACAACCAGGTCGAACATTTTATAATACGGGCAGTGGGATTCCAATAACCTCTATTCTGGAAAAATTACGGAAATATTGTGGAAATAACGAGTGGACAGATACGAAAATTTATTTAAGGTGCGCTTATTTTCTTTGTGGGTATTCATGAAGTATATTCACGAGTATTCATCAGTATCTAACACGGAGGACTTAAAGAAATGATGACTTCGCAGGCATTAATTTGTCCCTCCAGTATTCCGCTGTTAATTGAACAAGTAATTTTCACTAGTATGCACATAAGCTTCTGATCCATTGACAGTACTCCAGAACATATAATAATAGATCTATAATAATAGATTACTGCCGTATTTGCTTTCATCGTTTAATTTCGATTGATGCCATTTACCTGCATGTTTTTCGGCATGGTTTGCTTTGACCACCACTTTGCAAATGATGACGAGGACAAACAGCACTGGTTTATGAACAACCATCTTGATTCTGTCGGTTAAGAAAGCCCCAAATTGTAAGGTTTGCAGTTCTTAATGGTAATGTCTAGTCTTAGAAGCTACAATGATATCGCTTTTTTGTAATCATGCCTTTTTTTTTTAATTGCAAGAACACATAGTTACTTACATTGTACTTACCCTACTTATAGAATATGACACAGTACTTACTCCACTTACGATACGATACAACACTTACTGTACTTACAGTACAATACAATATTTACTCTACTACTTACACTATCTTTACCATGCGATTCTTACATTACATTACATTGCAAGGCTACCGTTCTGCTAACGCTGTAAAATACAACATCTTTCACTTCTAACCTAGCAACATTACAAAACCGCTTACTTCTAGTAGCTAGCAACCTTTATAATTAATTCCTAAAATTATAATTAATTATTTTAGTACTGGAGGGCGTCCTTCAATGGGTTCCACTTCTTTTTAAAGGAAATAAGGGTGTTACTATCCAGAGCTATCTTCTTTTCAATTTTTATGGAGGTTAACAGTAGTTGTATATATAATTGCAGCTTAGGTAAGGAGTTTTTTAATTTACAGGTATATATGTAGTGTCTAGCAATAAGTAGTAGGTGGCATAGAAGTAGATTCGATACATTTTCAACTAAACCTAGGCAGAAATAGGGAGAGAGAAAATTGTCTTTCACATCTACAAGTTTTTGGGAAATCCATTCAAATAATAGTTTCCAAAAAGCTTGGGTGTGTTTGCAGTTCCAAAACAGGTGGACCAAAGTTTCAGTAGATTCCCCACAGAAGGGACAAGAATCCACTTGTTTTATGCCTATCTTACAAAGAATGTCATTTGTCGCAATTCGTCTATGCAGAAACTTAAACTGAAATACTCTGAGCTTTGTTTCTCTTGTACAGAGGAATGGCAGATAGTAAGAGTTTCTCCAATTAACGATCGAATCTCCTATTATATCCACTTCAGAAAGCCATTTTTCTTGACTCTGTAATGGTATAGAGGCCTTATTTTTCGCAAGGTGTCTATAACATTCTTTGTTAATATTTGAGTGTGACAAAAGACTCGCTGTATTATTTGAAGATGGGTTATCTAAGCCTGGTGAGCACATTTTCTTGAATTGTTTTAAGGCTGCTATTACTTTAAAGTACTCAAGGTAGTTGGTTTTAATATTGTATTTAGTGACAAATGCATTATAGCTTAAGAAGGTCTGATGTTCAGTAAGTAGATCTCTAACCTCTTTTACCCCTGCTCTAAGCCAAGATGTATAGAAAATGGGTTGGTTATCTATTCTAATCAGTGAGTTGTGTCATATACCCATAGTCTTAAAATCATGAATTTCCTTTCTGTAGTTTAAACTAGTCCAGTGTTCGAGAATTTCTCTCAAAAAAGGGTCTCTTAGGTTGAGCTGTGGAACATCCTGCGGTTTTAGGTTACTTAAAAACACTATTTTCCCTCCATGCTTCTGGAGATGAAAGTCTACAAAAAGCTTACATTTACCATGATTGTCGTTATCTAAGTAGCCTTGTACCCACTTCATTTTTAGAGATTTGTTAAAACTTTGAATATATATCATCTTAAGGCCTCCTTTATCATAATCGTTGATCATTTCCGTTCTCTTAATTTTGTCCCCTTTGCTGTTCCAGAGAAAATCATACAGAAGAGTATTAATTTCTTTAAGTGCACCCTGATGCGTTGAGAGAGAAGATAGAACATGCACAATTTGAGACACTGCTAAAGATTTTATAATCGTAATTTTACCTAGAAGAGTTAATCATCTAGCAGACCAGCTATTTAGAATGTTTTTTATTCTCACAATTTTTTCGGAAAAATTAACATAAAAAGCGTTCTCTTCTTAAGTCAAAAACCAGACTCCTAAGGCGTAGACTTTTCCTTTAGCCCATGTTATATGTTTGTTAGAAGACAAGATAGCGTTTGAGTTTTTGAATGAGCCGATCCAGAGGGCTTCCGTTTTATCGTAATTAACTTTTAAGCCGGATATAGAGCCAAATGCGTCAAACAAGTGTAAAGTTCTTGAAAATGAGGATTGTGAGCCATCTAAGATCATCGTTGTATCATCTGCGTATTGCGAAATTTTGCATTCGGTACCCAAGATCTTGATTCCATGAACCTCGTTATCATTTCTTACTGTGCTACCCAATATTTCTGCGCATAAAATGAACAAATATGGGGAAAGAGGGCAGCCCTGTCTCACACCACGACTTAATGTGAAGAACTCCGAGGCCCAGCCATTGTTTTGGATGCAGCTGCTAATATCGGTGTAAAATAGTTTTATCCACGCAACCATGGATGGTCCAAAGTTATAATATTTTAGGCTTTTCTCAATAAAACTCCACTCTACACTATCGAAGGCTTTTTCGAAGTCGACGAATAAGAAAAGGCCAGGGATCTGTTCAGTATTTGTGTAATTTATAATACTATCTAGAAGCCTAATGTTCTCTCCAATAAAACGCTTTTTTAAAAAGCCGGTTTGGTCGTAGTTAATAATCTTTGGTAGAACTTTACGTATTCGACTAGCAATAGATTTGGTCGCAATTTTGTAATCACAGTTTAAAAGGGTAATTGGTCTCCAGTTCTTTAAAAAAATGGCCGGTTTGTTCTTTTTTGGTAAAAGCGTGATTAATCCTCTTCTTTGAGTAATTGATAGAAGGCCTTTTGCATATGCACAATTTAATGCGTTTAATAGGTAGTGATGTATGTCATTCCAGAAAACCTTGTAGAATTCGGCTGGGAGGCCATCGCTTCCAGGACTTTTGTTTGGTTCCATTGATTTTAAACTTTCTAGGCATTCAACTTCAGTCAGTAGACCTTCACATTCATTTTGTTCCTGTTTATCTAGCATCATAGTGTTTCCTTCTGGAAAGAAGATGTCCTCGTACATATCATCAGCTTGTGGACTACAAGAAGAATAAAGTTGTCGGTAGAAGGATTCTGCCTCTTTCAATATTTCACTGTCTGACTTAATGACACTATTGTCAGCGAGTTGAAGGCTCTTAATGGTTTTTTTTTTATTAAAATGTCTTTTTTCCAAATTCAGAAAATATTTCGTATTTTTCTCTCCTTCATTATACCAGCGAGACTTAGATCTTATAATCGTGCCCTGGATTTTATGTTTGGAAATCTCTTCTTTTTGGAGAATTTTAACATCTAATTCATTTAATATGTCTGTTTTTTCTGTTTCTGAAACGTTATTTTCTTCCAGCCTCTTTTGAAGAGCTAATATATCGGCCTCTAAATTGGTTTCCGGTGATTTCATTTTGGCTTTTTTTTTCTTAGCATAGTAAAGCGAGCTTGATCGAATTTGTAATTTCATAGTGTCCCAGAGGAGAATAGCGTCAACTTCAGTGTCATTTTTGTAGTCATTCGCTACTTCATTAATTGTTCCCTTGATCAAATTTACATATTCACTTTCTAACAAAAGGGAGGTATTTAGTTTCCAGAAACCTGGACCCCTGGGATTTGTATTGTTTGTGAGGTGTAGTGTTATAAGGGAATGATCAGTTTTGAAGCCAGGTAAAATGTCTGCTTTGGTAATTATTGTACTTAGACTTACAGCTAGTCAAAAAGAAATCTAAGCGGCAGTGTATGTCGGTTTCCTCCTCCTCCAGGTAAACCTTTTAGCATCTGATTGAAGATGCGCCAAATATCTACTTAAATCTAACAAATTGGCGATGTACAAAACTTCTTTTAACGAGTTTTTATGAGTTGTAGGGTTTCCTCCTATTTTGTCTTTTTCAACCTCCAGAACTAAATTATAATCACCTCCGAGCAACTATCTCTCCGCAGTTGAAAGAGAGAAGCTGGCTTAGCACATTCTTAAAAAAGGTAGGGTTGTCGTCATTTGGCGCATAGATATTTACTAGAATCAAAATTTTCCTTCCGTTTTGATGTCCGCTATAACGAGTCTTCCCTCTGGATCGCGGAAAATTGTTTAAGAATTTGGAATTCAAAATTGTTACTAAAAGAATACAAGTTCCGGCACTTGCACTTGAAAAGCTGCTAAAAATAGCTGAAAAGCCCCATTCTGAAGTTCACCAGTTCTCTTTCTCTTTAGTACAATGGACTTCTTGAAGAAAATAAATTGCATAGCTTTTCAGTTTGAGCCACCGAAAGATCTCACGCCTTTTAATGGTGTTTGACAGCCCCTCTCACATTTAAAGAACAGATCACAAAATCTTCAGCAAAGTGATGATTGTAATGCAATTCGGATAAATACTATTGGTAGGACTGTTGAAGCGGTAAAGATATGCAAAAGCGTTAGCATCTTGAAAGCGAGGCCATAGTTTTTTGACACGAAACAGAGAAATATAGGAGGACGGAAAAAGTATAAACAAACACAGATATATACACACACACATACGACTAAAAAGACCAAAATAAGTCTGGGTAATCATGCCTTACTCAGCTTCGGTATATTTTTTCCGATGTCGTGATGAAGAAAAAATGATGGGGACGTCGGCTACCTGAATTAATCAAATGCAAAAGAAAGGAAATTAACAACACACAAAATACAAAACTCAAGTTGCCACTCCATACCGCAGAGTAAAGATCCAGTTATACTTTACCTCTCACCAACACGGGTTTGTAGCTCAGTGTGTAGCTTAGTGATGGCTGAACAGGATCTTATTTCATTATCTGCCCAATTCACTTGGTTAAGAAATATAAAAAGGCTATCAACCAGCTGCTGCATGCTGATGACGTGAGTCGCATTTTTATTATCCATTTCAAGTTGTCGTGTCAACGACAATTATACAACCTCCACCAGATTGAACAAAACATGACAGAAAACATAATTAAACATGCAAATTCGGCATGATTTATCTACAAACAGTTATATCACCTGCACATTTTAGCGTACAATGACAAAAAACGAAAGTCCTGCGTGATCTATGTACTTCATAGCTTATTTTCGTGTCTTCCCGTGTTGACACAATATTAATTATGGAGAGTTATGGTATGGAGAGAATATATACTAATAATAGATAATAAAGAGGAAGAATTTTTTAGACTTTTAGCCTGTTTCTTTTTTTCCTTTTTTTGAGAAATACACGAGATAATAATCAGTAGTGTTTTTCAGCAGCTGCTGTTGATGTCGCGTGTTGTTTGTTGTTTTACAGAATATGCAGATAAGTTATCAGAGTTTTTTTCAGATAATGGGCTGCTTTTCTGTGGCTGCTGTCAAAATAATTCATGCACTTAAAGGTCAAATGAACCAAAATTTCGAAACCTTTTCTTCGTGTCATTTCCAAGTGAACGAACACTAAAGAGGACTACTTGAATACAAAATCACGTAGAATTTGTCCTATCTGAGCTTTTAAGGGAGTAAAACAACTGGGAGTACGGAAATATCCGAAGTACAAACGAAAACGTTTCTGAAATGGCCGCGCGCCTAACATGGAGGGAATGGAAACAAACACGTGTTGTTGTGACGTCACTGTTGGCGAGAAGATGAGGAGCTCGATGAATGCTGTAAGTATTCCATGCGATCTGTCGAAAAGTTCTTCGTTTTAACCTTTCGTTCTCTTTTCGAAAAAGGCCGAGGAAGTGGTTTTCAACGTAGAGCCATACTAGTATGAACCAATGGCAACGGAATCATATGCTGGAACCTCCGATGACTCGTCTGACTGCAAAGAATACGATGTAAACGAAGAGCGAATCGGTCAAATGGATTGGTGAGCGTTTGTTTACTCAATATACTGTAAAAGGTCGCCGTAGAATGGTCAGTAAATACGTTGGAATCGCCCTTGAAGCGTTCGCTTTGTTCTCTGTGGTGTTTAATTCTATTTCGATGAATACTGGGAAGCCATACCTCCACTTGCTGCTGTTGTTTTGATCTGCGTTTCTCCTTTATTAATGTTCACCATACTATGAAAAGGTCGCCGTAGAATTACAACTGCATGCTGTTCGCTTTCATTTCACTCATTTTATCTGCTCCCTGTGTTTTTTGTACATTTTCTCTGTTTATTGTTATGCAGTACCATAATTTCCATGCAGCTGTTTTTGTGAGTCCGATTTCATTCCGATGACACTGCGTGAACAATCTAGATTAACATGTACAGTTGTTGTAACAGGGGAATCCGTGTAATTGACAAAATGCCAGTAATTAAGTCTTATATGCTTTTTTAAATAAATTGTTTACTTTTCTTTACAATCTTGACTTGAGCTTAAAGTGCAGGTGCATTTGTGGAAACTGTGTGCCCATGAGAGTGTCTGCTGTCGTGAAATCTCAAAGTCATCTGATAAGACTCCACATTCCATGTCCTGTATTACTGCCGGAGAATGAGAATTTTACTGCTGTGTGCACAAATGCAGCTATTATTTAGATAACTTATAACCAGTATCTAGAAAATGAAGACACTAAATGAGTATGTGCATGTATGCTTGTAAACAATGTCATATTTTTTTAACCCATCACCAACATAAGTATGAGTGTCTGCAAAAGGTTTCTGATTTTGGGTAATGCATTAATTATGTGGGTTTGTCAGTTGTAAGGAGTTCACCTACAGTTGGTTTATGTCAGTATCGAAATGACCAGGGAAAAGAGCATAGTGATAAGTTGGTCTAGAAATGAGCAAGGTTGTTAATGGGTGGACTACACACTGATGCTAAACATCTCGTGGCCGTTAACAACCTCCCTGAAAGTTTTCCATTTGGTATATATTCTTTAATTATACCTTTATGTATCATTACACTACTTGCAATAACTTGCATGATGTACATTTAACATTATACATTGTCCCATAAACTCCATCCAATCTAGATGTGGCTACTTGTACCATTTGGTACAGATACATGTATTTATCATACCACCATAAACTGCTGCTAAGACAAATCAAGCATTCCTTTAGGATAAAAACACTTATGAGAAATTATTATGTCCTTTGACTGTAAAATGAAATATTATATACGTCCAGAGGGTATATAATTCATGCCACTAAGAATTTTATGTTCCAAATGAGGAAAAAGGTTGTGAAAATTTTGTCACTTAAGGTTTCAATTCAGAGTATGGTATATATAGATTGAGTGTGTTCTTTTCTGTCTGTTCATACAGATATGTTGCCAAAGGCAATACACTTATTGGATACATGAGAAGCTGTCATCTGGTTTGGTAAAAAAAAAATAGAGAGAGCTTCCCACGTGAAAATACTTGGCTATAAGACGCACCTCCAACTCAGCAACACTTGGTAAAAAGACGCACAATAAACTGAAAGTAACATCAGAAGGAAATGCATGTGGAGCGACAACGAAGTTGCAGCCGACAAGAACCAAGAACAAAAAATAAAAAAATAAAAAAGTAGAGGGAAGACATTTTATCAAGTTTATTTACTTTTGACTTACAAAATAACCAAATGTTTGTAAACAAAGCAAGAACGTTGCATCCTGATTCGATTCGAGCGAAATTGTCACATGCGCGGGCGAATAAAACTAAGCTGATTCACCTTGATTATTCAATAGCGTAAATTGTCAAACGCTAGCGACGGGAACGCTCGAGGTAACTGACTACAAATGTCAGTGCACAAAAATGGATGGCTGGTTTCTCGCAATGGAGGTGTTTGCGATGTTAGCACTATAACTTATTAAAGTATCACATTACAGAGCACCTGCTTTTAAGCACGTCCGATATGCAAAGACGGCTTTGTTTTGAAAATACTCGCGATGTTCTTTTATCTCGCATGACCAGTTTTGAACAAGTCGAATTGCAGTTCTGCTTGCCGATCTATCGTAAACTAAGGCGACAAAATTAATTTTCAATTTGGAGCAATTGCCTAGCTTTTGGCTTGTAAATCTGAGACAACTTGTTCCCGTGACGTCAAATTCCCGTCTAGGTTGGCGTATGAAGAGGACACACAGTTACTTCACTTTCTAAGATATTATTATCCAACCGCTAAGATCATCCTCCTTGAATGTAAACAAGTGCTTACTTTGCTGAAAGGATGCGAAGTGAAAAGCTCTGGCTAAATATATTTACGCCGCTACTGTACATACGTAAATTCGATTTGTACGCCACTGATAAGAATATCAATGGTTTGCGCGGACGTCTCAGCTCTTCACATCCCAGAAAACTTAACATAAGATCGAATTATCAGAGAGAACAAAAGGATCACTCCACTTCAAGCTGTTTCAAACAAGATGGAAAATGCCTACTTCTAACTTTCTGCGTTTTGCAAACGCTGAACGAATATAGATTAGGAATTGCCGCTTGAAGTCGTCCCGTTATTCGGCGGGCTGGGATTGTTGTCGGTGTTGCTTCTTTTCTGGCCAATTTTTGTTTCGGATTCCACGTTTTTATTCTTGAAAAAAATTGGTACGACATCATCTTGCAAGTCAATTTTCGTGGCTTTAAAGCAGAAACTCTTCCCTCTTCAGTCTTATGAGCATTTCCTTCCGTATTTTTGTGTCATCTGGAAACTTGAAAGTACTTACTTTACACTTAGAATTGGTTCTGCAGTTTATTGCAGCACTAAACATAATGCTTTCCGCTAAATCAAGACTCACTCGGTGTAATTTTTAATGTTCCCGCAATTTTTCAGCTCGCCAACAGTGACGTCACAACTGTTGATTCCGACAAATTCCCGACAATTCACCCGACCGTTCTACGAATACGAAAGCCAAAACAAAGCACTTTTCGGCATCCAATATCTCTAGGATGCAATACCCGATCACTCTGAAACTCCAGAATATGTTTATTTCGTACTTAAGCTACACAATTCAATAAAAATTGACTTAAGAAAAAAACATTGACATTTCGGTTCATTTGACCTTTAAACCAACAAAAGACGTAAAAACATGTGTGTGAGATGAATGGACTAAAGATCAGTGAAGAATTTGGATTTAAATTAACAACATAATCAAGAGGCATATCTAAATCAACACATGATGTAATTTGTATTTATAGAGCGCTTTCATTCACGTGTCTACAGGCCATATTGGTTTACTGAAACAAAAGAAAGTATTTGCATAAAAATAGAGTGCAATTCCCAGAGGTTTAGTTTGGAACACCAACATGGCCGCCGTGACGTCCTGTGAAAACACTCTTTGTATCATTTAGTAAGGTTTTTAGCTTTAGTTAGGTTTAATTATTTCATTCTATTGTTGTAATTCGCAGTTGATCATCTCAATTCAGGACTTCAACGGGGTTTGAACCCGTGACCTCGCGATTACCGGTGCGATGCTCTAACCAACTGAGCTATGAAGCCACTGACGTTGGGAGCAGGTCAATTGTGGGTTCATATGTTCCCGTGAAAGAAATGAGTGTGAATGATATATGAAATGAATCATACATGAACTGCGGAAATGAAATCATTCACACTCATTTCTTTCACGGGAACATATGAACCCACAATTGACCTGCTCCCAACGTCAGTGGCTTCATAGCTCAGTTGGTTAGAGCATCGCACCGGTAATCGCGAGGTCACGGGTTCAAACCCAGTTGAAGTCCTGAAATTTTTTCAGGCTTCTTTTCGCAATTGCATAAATTGCGTTCATAACTGCGAGGATCATTCTTCATTTGATTTCATTTCCGCAGTTCACGTATGATTCATTTCATATATCATTCACACTCATTTCTTTCACGGGAACATATGAACCCACAATTGACCTGCTCCCAACGTCAGTGGCTTCATAGCTCAGTTGGTTAGAGCATCGCACCGGTAATCGCGAGGTCACGGGTTCAAACCCAGTTGAAGTCCTGAATTTGTTTTCAGGCTTCTTTTCGCAATTGCATAAATTGCGTTCATAACTGCGAGGATCATTCTTCATTTGATTTCATTTCCGCAGTTCATGTATGATTCATTTCATATATCATTCACACTCATTTCTTTCACGGGAACATATGAACCCACAGTTGACCTGCTCCCAACGTCAGTGGCTTCATAGCTCAGTTGGTTAGAGCATCGCACCGGTAATCGCGAGGTCACGGGTTCAAACCCAGTTGAAGTCCTGAAAATTTTTTCAGGCTTCTTTTCGCAATTGCATAAATTGCGTTCATAACTGCGAGGATCATTCTTCATTTGATTTCATTTCCGCAGTTCACGTATGATTCATTTCATATATCATTCACACTCATTTCTTTCACGGGAACATATGAACCCACAATTGACCTGCTCCCAACGTCAGTGGCTTCATAGCTCAGTTGGTTAGAGCATCGCACCGGTAATCGCGAGGTCACGGGTTCAAACCCCGTTGAAGTCCTGAATTTTTTTCAGGCTTCTTTTCGCAATTGCATCAATTGCGTTCATAACTGCGAGGATCATTCTTCATTTGATTTCATTTCCGCAGTTCATATATGATTCATTTCATATATCATTCACACTCATTTCTTTCACGGTAACATATGAACCCACAATTGACCTGCTCCCAACGTCAGTGGCTTCATAGCTCAGTTGGTTAGAGCATCGCACCGGTAATCGCGAGGTCACGGGTTCAAACCCAGTTGAAGTCCTGAAATTTTTTCAGGCTTCTTTTCGCAATTGCATAAATTGCGTTCATAACTGCGAGGATCATTCTTCATTTTATTTCATTTCCGCAGTTCACGTATGATTCATTTCATATATCATTCACACTCATTTCTTTCACGGGAACATATGAACCCACAATTGACCTGCTCCCAACGTCAGTGGCTTCATAGCTCAGTTGGTTAGAGCATCGCACCGGTAATCGCGAGGTCACGGGTTCAAACCCCGTTGAAGTCCTGAATTTGTTTTCAGGCTTCTTTTCGCAATTGCATAAATTGCGTTCATAACTGCGAGGATCATTCTTCATTTGATTTCATTTCCGCAGTTCATGTATGATTCATTTCATATATCATTCACACTCATTTCTTTCACAGGAACATATGAACCCACAATTGACCTGCTCCCAACGTCAGTGGCTTCATAGCTCAGTTGGTTAGAGTATCGCGCCGGTAATCGCGAGGTCACGGGTTCAAACCCCGTTGAAGTCCTGAATTTTTTTCAGGCTTCTTTTCGCAATTGCATAAATTGCGTTCATTACTGCGAGGATCATTCTTCATTTGATTTCATTTCCGCAGTTCATGTATGATTCATTTCATATATCATTCACATATATATATAACTCTTCACAAGCATCAGCCACAAACAGTTTGTCTTCATGAAGAAACATCTATCACAAATGAAGATAACCCACATGTTTTGTTCCACACCTATATTTCGACCACATAAAGTGGTCTTCATCAGGGTAAAATTACAGTTACAACCGCACTTTTAAAAGTGTAAACTTAAACTGCCTCGCGCGCGCGCATCAACAAACGATCTCCTTCTCGCGCGCATAATGCCATTATAAACCATCAACAAATTACGTGCGTCTGGAACGCCTGTTCTGACCGAAGAAAAAGTCATTGTCATTAAGACCATAAGGACTCAAAGTATTAAGCTTATAGGCCCATTGGCCCTCCTTATCCCTCAGCTCCTCTTCCCCATTGACCCTGTCTATCAACTGAATGTTCATATCATCCAAACCGCTATGTCCATCACTCCAAAAGTGTTTATACAGTAGGTCGTCATTCTCCCGCTGTGCCTCATTCAATCTTGTATGGCGTCTTATTCTGGATTTATGGTTGTTAAACCTTATTCTAAACTTTGTAACAGTGGACCCCACATAATGTACTTCGTCTGAAGAAGAAAGCCAATATTGAAGTTGTTACTGAGGATTTTGATGAGGAGTGGAGATTGGTTTTGATGGATGCTTCGAGGAAATTGGAGGATTTGTTAATGCGACAAACGGGACATGTAGAGCGACGATTAACGGAAAATATTTTGGACACTAAACGTCAGATTAAGGAGCGTTTCGGAGAATCGACCTTGGATAACATGGTAAGAACAATATCTACTATTTGTGAGAAATTTAATCAAGTACTTTTAGAAAGGAGAAGGAAGAAATTGGGTGAATTACTTACTGGTAGTGCTTTGGTTGGAATGGGGGAAACGGATGTTGAGGGGGATTGGGAGCTGAGTGCCATCGGTGTAGAGAGTGGGGATCGAATGGTGAGTGGTCCCTCAAGGGAGGAAATCGAGAATTTTGTATCTACAAATAGGCAGGGTGTAGGGATGGGGGATGTTGACGACATTGATAGGGGGATAGAGGTGGAAGACTTGACGCCAGAAGAGAATTTAGCTGGTGTGAATCCTCTACCAGTGGACTGTCCACTATTACTAGTGGATTTGAGGGAAATCAGCAGTGACATAAACAGTGTATTGGAGGCAATGCACGGGGAGGCGGAAGGTAGTCTGCGGAATGAATTACAGGATAATGTGGTTAGGACAGTGGGGGAAACGTCAGCAGGTAGTAATATGGGAGTTGAAAGAGAACGTAACTAGTTACCGGCAAGGCGGTTTGGAATGAGTACGGATGCAGGGCTAGATACTGGCAATCATACTGTTGTCAATCTTTCGAAAAGACTACTTACGGAAGCGAAAATATCTCTTTTGTCTAAGGGATTGAAATTTTTCCCTATGCCGGAAAAGATTGATGTTTACAATCTTCGAAAGGACATAAGAGATTTTATCAGACGGATTAGGTTACGTGAGTATTTTTATTCTGAAGATGAAGTTGATGGGGACTTTTCAGATAATCCAGCGTTCAGAAATAAGTCAAAATGGTGTCCGGAGAAGAACAGGGAAATAGCCATAGAGGCGTACGTGGACGCTGTTGAAAAGGTGATTTTAGCGTACGATTTGGATAAAACATATCGGCGTAATATAACAAGGGATGAACAGAGGGCGCTGGAGAATTTGAGGGGTTATGAAGATATAATCATAAAGCAAGCAGATAAAGGTTCTGCGGTCGTTGTAATGGATAAGGATGCATATATAGAAGAAGCCATGCGACAGCTAGATGATTCGGAAGTATATACGTTATTGGATAGAGATCCTACTCGGGACATGATGAAAGAGATCAATACGAAAATAAATGAGTGTTACAGCAAAGGGAATATTGATGAGAAAACGCGAGATTATCTTTTGGCGTCTGAGGATGTGAAGCCTGGTAGGTTTTACCTTTTACCGAAGATACATAAGCAGGGTTGTCCAGGTAGACCAGTGATTTCTGGATGCAACACTCCTACAGAGAAGATCTCTGAATTTGTGGACTATAAAGTACGACCATTAGTGCAAGGGATAGAGTCATACATCAAAGACACCAATGATTTTCTAAAGAAGTTAGGAGAGCTGGGGAGGCTGCCGGAGGGGTCCATTTTGTGTACAGTTGATGTGTTGGCCTGTACCCCACATTCCACATGATGAAGGTGTGGCAGCTTTGAAGGAAGCATTACTGAAATTCGATGGTTTCAATGAGGGTAATTGGGAGGGATCATTGAATGAGGACGTAGTCACTTTTACAGAGTTGGTGTTGAGAAATAACAACTTTGAATTCAATGGCAAACATTAACTACAAAAGCGAGGAACAGTGATAGGAACAAGAATGGCTCCTTCATATGCAAATATATTTATGGATAATTTGGAAAGACGTCTACTTCGGGATGCAGAAGTCAAGCCCTATATTTGGTGGAGATACATTGATGATATATTTATCATATGGACGGAGGGTGAAAGGAAATTGGAGGAATTTATAAAATATTTAAACAATGCCCATAACACGATCAAATTTACTTCAAAGTGTTCTGTGAATGAAATAGAAGTTTTAGATGTTAGGGTGATCAACAAGTCAGGTGTATTGGAGACGGATGTATTTGTTAAACCAACGGACAGTCACCAATATTTACATTACAGTTCCTGTCATCCGGGTGCCTGTAAGAAGAGCATACCGTATGCTCAAGCGATGCGATTGCGTAGGATTTGTTCCAAGCCCTATTTTTTTGAGAAGCGGGCGGAGAATTTGGTGGAATACTTAATTGAAAGGGGTCATTAGAGGAACTTCGTGGAAAAACAAATCGGGAGAGTCAGGCGTATTACCAGAGAAGAGGCTTTTACAAGTAAACAACAAACACGCAGTGCAAAAACACCTTTTGTGGTAACTTACCATCCTGGCTTGCCGAACATAAGTAAAATACTCAGAGAGCTACATCCTACTTTGAAGTCATCGGATCGATGTAAAAAGGCCATCAAGGATATCCCTTTGGTGGCATTCAGAAAACCTAAAAGTTTGGGGGACTACCTGGTACGTGCGAAGATAAATAGCCATGGTTCTGCAGAAAATGAGCGAGGAACGTGTAAATGTAAATCAAGTCAATGTGAAGTCTGTAGGTATTTAGAGGAAAAGGACTATTTTGTGTGTACTCATAATGACAGGAAGTACTCTATTAACTATAGTCTTGATTGTAACTCAAGTCATGTGGTTTACTTGATCACATGTAAGAGGTGTTCAGTACAGTATGTGCAGTCCACTGTTATCAAGTTTAGAATAAGGTTTAACAACCATAAATCCAGAATAAGACGCCATACAAGATTGAATGAGGCACAGCGGGAGAATGACGACCTACTGTATAAACACTTTTGGAGTGATGGACATAGCGGTTTGGATGATATGAACATTCAGTTGATAGACAGGGTCAATGGGGAAGAGGAGCTGAGGGATAAGGAGGGCCAATGGGCCTATAAGCTTAATACTTTGAGTCCTTATGGTCTTAATGACAATGACTTTTTCTTCGGTCAGAACAGGCGTTCCAGACGCACGTAATTTGTTGATGGTTTATAATGGCATTATGCGCGCGAGAAGGAGATCGTTTGTTGATGTGCGCGCGCGAGGCTGTTTAAGTTTACACTTTTAAAAGTAGTATGACGCGTGCGGTTGTAACTGTAATTTTACCCTGATGAAGATCACTTTATGTGGTCGAAATATAGGTGTGGAACAAAACATGTAGGTTATCTTCATTTGTGATAGTGTATGTTTCTTCATAAAAATGTTTCTCCTTAGGCTCCTTAATGTCCTTAAGTTCTACGACAAAACAATTAACTTCTCCTCAGTTCCTTAATGTCCTCAAGTACCACGATAAAACAACCACACAACACTTTTAAGTTACAGTTGTTCACTAAACATAAAACAGGTCATCGATGGACACAACAGAACCATTCTAAGACAGAACACGCCACCTGAAGAAAAAGCACCCCCAAACCCTGTAACTGCAGGGAGCCAAACAAATGCCCTTTAAAAGGACAATGTCTAGTTAAGGAAGTAGTGTACGAAGCCACTATCACCACTGCTGAAAGCACTGAGACATACGTCGGCCTCACCGCCACGGAGTTCAAGACGAGATGGCGAAACCACCTGATGTCATTCAAACACGAAAGTAGAAAAAATGACACAGAACTAAGCAAACACCTATGGCAGCTAAAAGATCAAAAGAAAGACTTCGCAATCTCCTGGAAAATTCTAGCCAAGGCCAGATCTTATAGCAATCTTACCAAAATATGTAACCTGTGTAAAACCGAGAAATTCTATATTTTATATAAACCGGACATGGCAACGCTCAACAAACGTAACGAACTCGTATCAAATTGCAGCCACAAGCGAAAGTTTCTCCTTAAATTCAATCGCATTCTCAAGGACCAATCATAAGCTTACAAATGTATATTACCATTGTTTTTTAAGTTTGAATTCTGTAACGATCATACTGCTGATGTATATAAACCTTAGCGATGCTACAGTGTATATGGAATTTAAGTGATGAGTGGACTAACTCTTTGTTGGTCGACGAAACAGGCCTGTATTAAAGTCCATATGAAACGAGATTGAGTAGAAACACATTGTTATCACCGCTCCATTATTGTTGAGCACTATCCTGGATTTATCAGTGTTGAACTAACCTGAAGTCATATATATATATATATATATATATAACTAAACACAAGGGAAAAAAACATTTTTAAGGACCACCTATATTTCGACTGTGTAGAACAGTCTTCCTCAGGGTGAATGACTGAGGAAGACTGTTCTACACAGTCGAAATATAGGTGGTCCTTAAAAATGTTTTTTCCCTTGTGTTTAGTTATATTTGAAACGGGAAACAGTATAAATACATTTTTGATGCTTGAGATTATCATATATATATATATATATATATATATATATATATATATATATATATATATATAGCTCGATTTTTCAAAACAGGGTCAGTCATTTGTGATTTTCACCGCCGATTCCGGTGGAACTTGCTGCCTCCGGGAAGCAAGTTCCGGGGTAATGCGGCCGATGAATTTTGAGGAGGGGTTCCGTCAAGGCGGGTGGCAGGGCACTCAAGAGGGACAGGGCTACAAGACCATCTGCATTTGAGCTGGCCAGCTCTTAAAGCAGGGGGGATAGGCCAGCTCAAACTTTGGCCTTGTGATGTTGGTTTTTCTATTATTAATTAATTTTCTGACTTTATTGCCTGCAGGACTGCAGCTGTATGAATGGCTGAGTGTTGGGAATTTTGACCAACAGGCACACCGGGCTGGAAGGCCTGCAACAAAGGCATGAGCTGGTAAGAATTGAATCTATCTGAAAGCAAAGTCCAGGCAATTTGCTGCCCATTTTACAAAAACTCAAGTTCTGGAGTGTAGCCCGGTTTTGAAAAGGTCAGCTATATAGCTCCAGGGAATGAGGGGCCAACTGGGGCAATTTTAGTGCCGGTGAGCTCAGCTGATGACAGTGAGCTCCCCGAGCCCCTTGAAACTGCAAAGGGGTCGATTTGGCTGAGACAACTAACTCCAGGGAATGAGGGGCCAACTGGGGCAATTTTAGTGCCGGTGAGCTCAGCTGATGACAGTGAGCTCCCCGACCCCCTTGAAACTGCAAAGGGGTCGATTTGGCTGAGACAATTAACTCCAGGGAATGAGGGGCCAACTGGGGCAATTTTAGTGCCGGGGAGCTCAGCTGATGACAGTGAGCTCCCCGACCCCCTTGGAACTGCAAAGGGGTCGATTTGGCTGAGACAATTAGCTCCAGGGAATGAGGGGCCAACTGGGGCAGTTTTAGTGCCGGTGCGCTCAGCTGATGACAGTGAGCTCCCCGAGCCCCTTGAAACTTTGTATAAGTATAAACGTTTATGTTATCTCAGTTGTTAGAGCGCTGCACCGGTATTGCAGAGGTCATGGGTTGGACTCCCGCATAAACCTGATTTTTATCTTTTCGGTACTACTTTAGTAGAGTTCATAACTGCAAACTTAATTGATTGATTGATTGATTGATTGATTCATTGGTTGGTTGGTTGGTTGTTTGGTTGACTGATTGATTGGTTGTTTACTTGACTGGTTGGTTACTTGGTTTTTTGTTTGGTTGGTTGCTTGATATGATTGGTTGGTTGGTTGCATGGAGTCTGATCCACGAGATAGAAAACCTCCAGCCAAGCACTATTATGTACATTTTGAACTTGATCGAGAGGACTACCATTTTTTGTCTTGAGTGCCTAATCTGTTGCCAATTGCTGTGGTGTGGTGTCACGGTGTGGTGTAGTTTGGTGTGGTGTAGTGTACTGTAGTGTGCTGTGCTGTGGCGTTGTGTGGTGTGGTGTGGTGTGGTGTATTGTGTTGTGGTGTGGTATGTTGTGGTATGGTGTAGTGTTCTGTGGTATGGTCTGGTGTGTTATGGTGTGGTATGTTGCGGTGTGGTGTAGTGTGCTGTGGTATGGTCTGGTGTGTTGTGGTGTGGTATGTTGCAGTGTGCTGTGGTGTGGTGTGCTGTGTTGTGGTCTGGTGAGGTGTAGTGTGGTGTGTTGTGGTGTCTGAGCAACTTTTCGAGAGTGAGCCACTCTAAAGCATCGTTTCTAATCTGACAATGAAGAACCCGATGAAGAGCTATATCAAAGAAATGCAATCTAGGCTACAATTGGAAAAGGTGCAGGGCTTTCGGAGCCTTCCATCTCCCCAAAGCGTAAAGTAGCCGAGAGCACTGGCAAACACAAGTGAAGTCGCATGCAAGAGTCGATGAAGAAAATCTCTGTTTATGAACGAATCAAGGAATATCCTGGACAGCATCTCGTGTGTGTCAATGGCCAGCCGCTGTTCAAAGTGTGTCACAAAACCCTTGCAGTCAAGAAAAGCACTGTTCAGAAACATGTGGAGTCCAAAAAACCCCAAACCGGTGTCGCAAACATCGAAAAGGACAAGAAAGAGAGTCAAACATTCTCTAATGCATCCGAAGAGAAAACAAACGTAGCAATGTAAGCTGTTCTACTTTGCCAGCAGACATGCGACTTTATTGTTTTGAAGTAATTGAGACGTTGTTATTAGCCGGAATACCAATTTTCGAGATAGATTTTCTACGCCCTCGTCTTGAGAAATATGTTCATAGGATCACTGCAAGTAGCCATATGATAGATCTCATTCGATCTGTTCTGACAAAAGAAAAAGAGAAGATCAAGGCTGAGTTCGGTAACATAAAAGAGGCGTCCATGATATTTGATGGAACTGCCTGACTCGGGGAGGCACTCGCAATTATAGTGCGTTTCGTCCAGGAAGACTTTTTTGGAGGTCCTTGCCAAGTCGCTCAAGGGGAATGAACTAGCCCAAAAGATCATGTCTTGTGTTGCTGTCAATCCCGGTGGGTGCTGCAGTTAATGGGGCTGCTATAAGGCAACTTCTGTTCTTTTATCCCAGCATTATGGACGTTGTAACTGTATGTTTCTCTCATACAAATAATAATGTGGGATCTCACTTTCAGTTTAGAGTTCTTGACGTAGTCTTCCGCCATTGGGTAAATTTATTTGCTAATAGCTTTAATGGAAGGCTCCTCTGGAGCGAGAGAACTGGACAGTCCATGAAATCACACAGTGTTAAATGGGATATCCTAAAGCAAGTGTCTGATTATTTTGGGGATGTAGTGCCCTTCCTTCATAAGAATGAGGATCTCTACCCTGCTATCCGTCAACATCTATTGGAGATCGTTGATAACGGCCAAGACCGTCTAGATCTTCGCTTGGAGCTTGGTGCAATGGTTGATGCAGGTGTGCATTTCGTGAATGCCACTTACTACCTCGAAGCTAATGAGCCCCTGATATTTACCTGTTATGAGCGTTGTTCATGCTGTCGGTGTAGGCCATTATCCATGCACCTTGGCAGTTACAAGAGAAATTGCAATTAATGGTGATGCTGCTCTCCAAACTCGACTAGTTGATCAGGCAAAGGCATGCATCCAACCAACTTTTTTCCAAGAGAAGTTCAACGTCCAGTTCCGCACTACAGCACGTGCGTTAAAGGCGAAAAAGGCGCGGTGCCCTGGATGGTAGTCGGACGTGTTTTTGATATGTCCGCTTAACTCAGCCCTTCTGATGCTCGCCCAGCTGTAATTATGTGATTTATATTGCTCTGTTATATTCACATTTTACTTTTACGTTCTCTCATGTTGACGAACGAGAAGAAGAATAAGCGAGGTGATCGTGGATCGATTGAAGAAGATATACGTTCTGGGAAGAAATCAAACATGGCGGTCAACGATGAAGATGCCATTGTAACGCTCGGTGAAGGAGAACATGTACCCAATCTTTTCGAGATTAAGAACATACTGATTGACATCCAAATCCAACTTTCAGCAATAATCAAGGAAAATATGGAATTTAGAAATGAGATTGCAGAGTTGAAGTCTATGGTAACTGCACAAGGCCGAGACCTCAGAGATTTAGATTTAGATTCAGTGACCTTCAATGGCAACGATATCCGGAGTCTGAAGCAATCTCTACAATTTGTGAAAGACGAAAATGGCAGGCTGAAAGATAAACTAACTGCAACGAACAACTCATTGAAGGCAACGAAAGAGAAACTTGAAAGACAACTCGAGGAGTCGGAACGACTATCGGAAGAGTTAGACAGTTTGGAACAATATACTCGCAAAAGCTCACTCGAAATACATGGCATCCCGCAAGATGCTTATACCTCGACTGAAGCCGTTGTTATCAAGGTAGGGGAAGCTTTAAATGTCACAATTGAGCCCGATGACATTGATATTTCGCATAAAATTAACCATGGTAAAGTTATCCTTGTGAAATTCGTTAGTCACAAAGTTAAATCGAAGCTGTACAAAGAACGAACAAAGTTAAAAAACGTAAAGATTAATGATCTTTTTCCAAGCTACCCATCTAGACCGGGCATTCATCGAATTTATTTGAACGAAAATTTGACGGCGTATAGTGGAACTATTCTGGAGGAAGCGAACAGGCGAAAACGCGATGGAACCCTACTGAGTATATGGACTTTAGATGGCAAGATCTTCGGGAAAACATCACCATCAGGTTCACCTATCAAAATACTTTCAGAAGAAGATTTAGATGATTTATAGATAAGGAACGTACTTGTAATTTTACTTTGTTACTCTAAATTATGTAAGACTGGGCACATAGCGCAGAAACAAATTTTAGGAGTAAGGATGAGTATTAAGTTCAGTGTTTGCCGCGGTACGACTTTGTTTTCTTTATTTATATTTTTGTTTTCGGTGTTTTTGTCATTATGTTGCGATCTTTTTGTCTTATCCGTTACGCATGCTTTGTTCAGAGTAACTGCACATGAATTTCGGCTGAACCTAGTTCCCTCTGCACTCTTTATGTATTTGAAATTTAGCTATTATGTCGAATGTTAAATTAAAATTGATCTCGCTGAATGTAAGGGGCACAAGTAATTTCAAAAAAAGACGCACCATCTTTACATGGGTTCGCAAACAGAAAGCAGATTTAATTTTCTTACAAGAAACACATTCAAAAACAGAGTTAGAAACACAATGGAAAAATGAATGGGGTGGGAAAATACTGTTTTCACATGGGAGTCCTAACTCCTGCGGGACTGCAATATTGATCACAAATAACACCAACTGTACACTTCTCTCGACAATTTCAGATCCCTTGGGTCGCTTTATTATTTTAAAAATCCAAGTTGACGACAAAGTGTATGTTCTAGGCAACATTTATGCGCCAAATAAAGACAAAGATATAGTCCAGTTTTTAAGAAAATTACATGTTCTGTTCCAGACTGAAAATCTAGATTCAGAAAAGAACATTATATTAGGTGGAGACTTTAATTGTCCTTTAAATCCTGTTCTTGATAAACATGGTGGTATTATGACCTCAAGAAAGACGGTAGTTGATAGCATTGAAAGTCTACAAAGTGAATTAGATTTAGTTGATATTTGGAGAGTTAAAAACCCGCACACAAAAAGTTACAGGTGGAGCCAAAAATCTCCAATAGTACTTTGCCGCTTGGACTTTTGGCTTATTTCAAATAGTCTTTCTGACTTTGTAAAATCTACAGAAATATTGCCCGCAATACGGACGGATCATGCAGCCATAAGCTTAGCTGTAGGCGAAATAGGAGAGGTAAAAGGTCCGGGCCTTTGGAAAATGAATGTCACGCTTTTGGATGATGAAGAATACCTTGATTATTTGAGAATCAACATACCAAAGTGGAAACTAGAAGGCGAAAATGAATTGTCGGATAAGCGTTGTGTTTGGGACTGGATTAAGTTCAATATTAGGTCACACGCTATGGGCTATTCCAAAGAGAAGGCAAAATTAAGAAATAGGAGAGAACATCAAATGCAACAAGAATATGACCAAGCCACTAGACTGTTTGAAGACAATCCTAACGAGTTGCATAGGTCAAGATTAGAGGAAATCAAAGAGAAATTAGAATTATTTTATGAAGAAAAAGTAAACGGAATCATCGTGCGAGCAAGAGCCCGCTGGCATGAGCAAGGTGAAAAAAGCACTAAATACTTCTTAAATCTTGAAAAAAGAAACCATAATAAAAAACATATCAGGAAACTAGTTTCAAACGGCTCCGTAATTACAGATCCATACCAGTTACTTTCTGAGCAAAAATGCTTTTATCAAAATTTGTACAAAGCAAGCAATTTAACAGAGACATTGGATTCCATAACAGCATTTATTAACGGGTTAAACATTCCCCAGATATCGGAACAAGACAAGCAATACTGTGAAGGAAGGATCAGCAGTGAGGAATGCAAGTCTACTTTAGAAACTTTCCAAAATAATAAAACGCCCGGAAATGACGGAATTCCCATTGAATTTTACAAAACTTGTTGGGATTTAATAAAGGAGCCTTTCTTGGATTGTGTAAATGAATCCTTCGAAAAGGAAGAAATGTCTAACTCTCAAAGGCAGGCGGTGATCACTTTAATCGAGAAAAAAGGAAAGGATCGTTCTTTGATTGAAAACTGGAGGCCTAT
>JAEMWC010001403.1:82500-112500 GCA_016490735.1 Pachyseris speciosa | reverse complement strand
TGAAGTATACCATGTGTTTGTAATGTATCAATCCAACCAAGAGTATGTTCCAAGAAATATGTCAAGCAACCACTACCTGGGCCGATAAGTCCAATATCATTATGCTCATGTAAAATGTCACAAATTGTAATTAATTTATTGAAATGCTTGTGATACAAATATTGGTAAACCATAGCTGATTTCAAAATTGAGTCATTAATATATGGATATTGTTTTTTAGTATCTTTGAATAAATATTTCACGTATTTAATAATGTCTTTCATCATATAATAATCAATTATATAATTTAAAGATCAAAATAATCTTCAATGAAACGATACATATTTCTCAGTTCTTGGTTAGTTAGTGATTTCTGCCAAACAGCAAAAGCATAAAGATCCATTTCACAAAAATTAATTGCAGAACCATCTGTATGAACTTGACAACCAATAAACATTTCTTGTGCACTACCAGTCAATGTTGCTGAAATTGTTCCTGTTCCAACTGGTGTCATTGATGAAATACCTCTGAAAAATTCCATATTATGACCATCAACTCGAACAGTAAAAACTTCAATATTTCCCGTCAGATTGGTCAAAGAAGAAACAGCAAGTCCTCCATTTGATGTAGAACCGAAATCAATATAACATGCTCCATCAATCCAAGGCAGATGAACACCAAATCTAACAACACCCTTACCCCATTGAAATTGTGATTGATATTTTGTTTGTTTTGTGTTTGCAATGGTTATAACAGTACAAGTATTTCCACTCCGTCCAGCAACTTTAGAAACATCAAATGAACTGTTCTCCAAGTAGTCATCACTGCCATCAAAACGTATGAAAAACTTTTTCTTGACTGAATCTCTCAGTAACAATGGTTTTTTCGAATTAGAAGTTTGTGTAAAAGTGACATTATTAACAGGATCCAGCCAACTAGAAACTCTATCATCAGCATCAGTTGTCAATACAGACAGAGATGATATCAAAGCAATTGAAATTCCATCAAGAACAGGTATACCAGGCAGTGAATTTGAAATAACAAAAGTTGCTCTATCTAACTTCAAATCTAGTTGTTTTTTTGTTACACAATCATCATCTGATGTTCCTTCATCAACATTAGTTATTTTATTTCCTCCAATATCAATGTTGCCGGTCATTCTAACACTTCCATCCTTTTTAAGAAATGGAGAAAAATCAAGGGCAGCAATTTCTGTATCAACGTACTCCTTTGTAGCTGTGTGATTATTTGAAATTGGTGTTGCTACATTAGTCAATTGTTTGTTTCCAAGATCATAATTTCCATCATATGTCAAATTAAATCCATTGCCATTATCACCTTTATCACCTTTTGGACCTCTTTCACCAGTTCTTGTATTATCTTGATTGAATACACCCATATAATATTAATTTAGATTAATTCATGACCACTTCAAGTGTGAATGCTGTATCAAATGCTCCACTATTGGGATGTGAATAGTCAATTATAAGATAGCCTCTCGATAATGATTTGTTGATGTTGACCGTTGTGATGTTTCTACTTAAAGAAGATTGTCTGTGTTCATAAATAGTTGCTGGTAATGGCAAAGGCCCACCACCTTCAGCTTTTGTCTTGAAATAAAATATTCCGGGGGCTGTTCCTTGTATGATATACATTTTCTTAATATGAAAGTTATTGTTATGAATAACTAAAAATTCAGAGCCATTTATCAATACAGGCTTTAAAACATTCTTATTATGTCCTCGTTTGGCTTTGACAGAGCAATTTAAATATTGTATTTGACCGATTATTCCATTCCCATTCAAATTTAGATCACCTCCTAATTTCGGCCTGTAAAGAGCAAATCCACCCAAATCGAAAGCCGTTTCCATAATTACGCCTGTGACACTTGAACGAAAAAGATTTAAACCACCGTTATGAATTCTATAGCCATTCAGATTTAAATCACCACCACGTTTAGCCTCTTTTTTTATGTGTTCATATTAATATCATTTAGCATTGTCAATTCACCATTTTCACCATCAAATAAGTTTGATGAATTATTAATCAAGGCATGTCCATTCAAATCTAAATCAGTTTGTAATTGCATTTTTTCATTTATGATTTTATAAGCTTCTGCGAAGTCGTAAACACTTGATGGAACGTCTACAGCTTCAAAATCAATACCATATACAACACAATGAACTTTGTACTTATTTGGATAAGTTGGGTTAGCATTAATATGAATCGTACAATATAAATATTCAGGTGGTGAACTTGCTGATGGTTTTTCAATCCATAATAAATATCTCGAATGATCTTCATTTCTGTTATCAAATTTTCTCCCTACAGTTTTATGAATTGTAATTCCACCAGTTGCGCTGAATGTTACACTACTAAGACTCATTCCTTCATAATCAGGAAATAGCCATTCAAGAATGAAAGTGTATTTTCCATCTTTTATTGTGTACATATTAAAACCAATTCTAGCTCTGTAAATATGATTAGCTTCTTTATTCAAGTCTACATCAATGACCTTTTTTGAAATCAAATGTGGTGACCGAGGTAAATTGACATATCCATTAACTGTCAAGCCATATTCAGTGCTAATTTCATCGATATCATTCATCAAATATTTGAAAGCATTCTTTGGATGAGAAGCAGATGAAATATGACTTTTTTCTAATTGATCTAAATTTACGGCATCGGTTTTATTTGTTCCTTCTTTTAAGTTAATGATTTTATGCCCTCCAAGTTTTAAGTCTGCTGCCATCGCATTTGTTCCATTCAATAATAAAGTGTTTGCTCTAATGGTTTGTGAAGCTCGATTTAAAACTCTAAAGTTCACTGCATCAGTTTCATTCACCACGTCCGCTAAATTCGTCACTTTATTTCCACCCATTGACAAATCGCCATACATCGCAGTCGAACCGTCTCGTCGGAGAAAATATTCGTCAGTATAAAGTTTTGTCACCGCATCGTCTGCGTTGACGGGTGGAGCAAGATCAGTAATGGTATTGTTGTTCATATTCAGATTTTGTTGTGCAATCGTATCGAGTTTGGTTTGCAACCTCTGGTCCACATAACTTTTGTTTACAGCATCTTGTGGGTTTGAGGGGTTATCCTGCAGGTTGAGGATTTTGTTTAATTTCATGTCAATATTACTACCAAACGCGACATGGCCGTTTTCAATTTCATAAGCTGGGTCATGGACAAAGTAAGACAAGTTGGTATGAAAGCCATAAGCTCCATAAACAATGAGATGTGTTTTGGTGTTAGACGCTGGAGCTGTGCTACTTAGCTCAACCTGAATTGCCGCTTGACCACCACTGGTTTTTTCTATCTGGAAAAGTTTTTTCATGTAACCATCAACGTGTGGAGTTTCAGGAAAAGGTTTTTGAAACGGCTGTCCCGCATCTCGTATATTTACAGTTGGAATGAATAAATCAATTGTTGCACTTCTTGGGTCAGATGGTGAGTAAAACTCAACAACAAAAGTGTACTGACTGTTTCTCAAAGATGTCAAATCAAAACGAATTTTGGATGTAAAGTTGCCTCTTCGTTTGATGAAAAAAGACAATGACGACTTGTTTATATGATAAGGTGATCTATCAAAATTCTCAATTTGAAGGTTTTCTACATTACTGACTGCAGAAGACTTGGATATGTCTTTTAACAGAAAAGCGAATGGGTTGCGTTGAGTACCAGATGCTGATAAAATAAGGTCATCAACATACTTTTTGTTGGTAGAATCTTTGTCAGAAGTTGGAGCCCCAACATTTGTTATTTTATTGTCACCCATGTCAAGATCACCAGTCATTACAACACTTCCATCCTTCTTGACATATTCAGACAAATCAACATTCACAACATGATCATCAACATATTTTTTGTTGGCAGCATCTGTATTATCAGTTGGAGCATCAATATTTGTGATTTTATGGTCATCCATGTTCAGATCACCTGTCATTGCAACACTACCATTCTTTTTGACATATGGAGACAAATCAACATTTGGAGTATGATCATCAACATATTTCTTGTTGGCAACATCATTGTCATCAGTAGGTTCTGCTACATTAATAATCTCATTATTTTTCATGTCAATTTTACCATCGAATGCAACATTACCATTTTCAATTTCAAAAGCTGGGTCGTGAATATGTGATAAAATGATATTAGAAAATCCATAAACACCATAAACTATAACATAATGTTTTTTATTATTTTGTAAATATGGTGAAATCAACAATAACTCCATTGATGTGGAACCATGACTTGTTTTTTCAAGGAAGAATATTCTCTTAAGATAACCATCAACAAGATGAGTCTTTGGAAATGCTCTTTTTATTGAATCTTTTCTTTCAATTAAATTTGATGACAACGCGTCATCATCAACTGTTGCATTGTTTGGATTACCATCAGTGTAAAACTCAACAACTAAAGTGTACTTTGAAACTTCCAATTGCGTCAGATCAAAACGAAGAACAGTTGTAAGACCAGCAGAAGGAATCACAGAAGACAAGGCTTTTTTGTTTATTGAGTAAGGGCTTTTATTATAGTCTTCTAATTGCAGATTATTCGCATTTCTGATAATGGTTGTTTTTGATGTATCTTCAAGAAGAAATTTAAATGGATTAACACGTGTTCCTTCAATTGATAAAACAGCATCGTTTACGTATCTCATATTAACAGCATCTTTGTTAGAAGTTGGGTCTGCTACATTACTAATTTTTTTGTTTTCAATGTCATAATTACCATCTTGTGTTAATTTGAATCCATCACCTTTGGGACCAACAGCTCCAGTAGCTCCTTGTGGACCAATTGCACCTGTATTACCTTTGGACCTCTATCACCTCTATCACCTTTATCACCTTTTGGACCACCAGGACCTCTATCACCTTTTGGACCTCTGTTACCAGTTCTTATATTATCTTGATTTGGTTCGAAATTGAATATACCCATATAATATTATATTAGATAATACCATAAAAGTTTCTCTTTACTGTTTTCATTGGCTTGTCAACATAACAGAAGGAATACGGCTTTTTGGTTGCTTCAATATACTTTTGTTTATCGATTCCAAGCTCTTGTGATATAATGTTTCTCTCTCTTGTGGATGGAAAATCATAAAGACAGAAATGGCTGCAATTAAGTCTAACAGATTTTGGACACCCATAGAATGACTGAGTCAGGTACATTACTGAACAATTTCTATGGCGGCCTTGAATGAAATAGCTTATGATTTGATCTTGTTTTTTATCAGTCACGAAATCATCAAACACAACCAACCGCTGCAATTCAGTGTCTTTAATTTGTTCAACAGGCAATATCTCATCTTGGCTGCATACCAGAACAGGGTAACCAACTTGTTTGCTTATTATATCCATCACTTGCTGTAAATATTGATATTTGTCTTGATCCAAGTTTTTGGCGTATAGATGTATTTGATCATAATAGACAAGCGGTTCCATAATCAAGTGCATAAACAGTGTTGTCTTTCCGGATCCAGAATTTCCAGCCAATAACATTCTGAATGTATCTTTCGGCATATATGGATACAACTGTCTGAAAGACTTGTTTGAATTCTGAATTATATCATAATTTGGTATTTCCATATGTTAATAGTTTATATAATGTATTTGTATGGATATTGATCGTATGAAAAGGCTTCTTAAAAGTGGAATTGAAGCTGGAAATAGGACAAGAGAAGTTCGTGAGGTCATCAAGACTTATGAGAACAGAAAACAGGATGCATATGATACAACATCAGAATTAATCAAACCTTCAATTGATGTTCAGAAGAGTGTGAAAGCAAGTGTCGACAAAAAACAGGATGAAGTTATTGAACAGTTGAAACAAAATCAACTTGATTTGAAGCAAGGACTTGATGATGCTATTGAAGCCAATAGAAGAGCTATTACAATGGGTATGGAACTTCCTTTGGCAATTGAAGCACCTCCAAAACATATGGATGAGGATAGGAAACCCAACATTTTAAATATCGATAACTATTTCGATAAAGATGACAGAATTATATTAAAAAATTATAAGTTTTTGAAACCAAGCGATTTGACTCAAGTCCTCCCACAAAAACTTATCGAAGAAAAGAAAAAAGCTGCAGATATCGCCCAGAAATTAGGAAGTAAAAAATCAAAAACAAAAAAACTAGAAGATAGACAATCTTATGATAGAGAATTACAAACTTTGAAGAAATATAGAGAAACGATTGGAGATGTATTAGCTTCTTACAAATACAAAACAGGGCAAGGTATTAAAGAAAGAAAAGTGCAATATGGAGCTGGTGTTGTTCATTATAATAATATAGGTGACTTGCTTTCACGACTGCAGTTACTTGGTGGGTCTATTTTCGCTGGTAATAATAGCATGGGTGTTAGAAATGAGTTTGTAAACATATTGCATACATTAAGCAAACTGGGTATTGTTTCAAACAAGGAGCTAAACAAAATAATGGCTAAATATCTAATGTAATTGTATATGACAGAAATTTCATTACGATTCAACAGTAAAAACAGAGACAAAATTGGTGTTAGCAAGAGCCATGATTTTGAAAAAAGATTCAATACTCCTCTAGTATTATCAAATGATATGA
Source organism: Pachyseris speciosa (assembly GCA_016490735.1). Taxonomy (NCBI): domain Eukaryota; kingdom Metazoa; phylum Cnidaria; class Anthozoa; order Scleractinia; family Pachyseridae; genus Pachyseris; species Pachyseris speciosa. The sequence goes on along the minus strand of JAEMWC010001403.1, from coordinate 105,929 downwards.
AATATGAAATGGCTGTGAAGTCTATTAACATGACATATAGTTGGTATAACATCAGACAATCTTACGGGAATAATCAAATTAAATATAGCCATGACAAAGGTGCAAACTGGGAAACAATAACATTCGTTAATGGTATGTACTCATATGATGAAATTAATAGCTACATTCATGAGTACTTAAGAAAAAATGGACATATACTGAATCCATCTGAAACAGACGAATCAAAATTTAAGTATGGTATCAATATATTTTTCGTTTTATCAACATATCGCATCTTGATTGAACTGAATGAAAACTATCAAGTGGATCTGAGAAATTTTGATTTCAGAAAACTTATCGGGTTTGATTCAAAAATAATTTCAGCCACTGAATATGGAACAAACTTACCTGATATAACACGTGGAGTAGATGAAATCTACATTAATTGTGATAAGGTGACGGACAGCATCGTTGATGGAAATTCCACAAATACTATTGCTGTTATTCCAGTAACAGATCTTGTCAGAAGTTTACCTTTCAATTATAAACCTCTTTTTCTTTCGTGGAATCCAGTATCAACACATACAATCAGTTCAATACGCTTTTATGTCACAGACTCTTCTAGAGCTCCAGTTGATTTAAATGGGATAGATTGGTATATTGAGTTATTCTTGAGAGGGACTGAATTATAAAACCTAATAGTATATGAAAAGGTTTGAATTAAAAAAATATGAACATTATGGTGAAGGTGTCTTAACTGACCTTACCAAAACAGCTGTAAAAAAAGCAACTGAAAAAGCAGCTACAACAATTGGTGAACATGCTGGCAAAAAAGGTGGTGATAAAATAATAGAACTTTTGAGAAAGATGAAGGGTGGGAGTGAGATTAAGACTGGGGGTGAGATCAAAAGAAAGAGAGGTAGACCTCGAAAAATAAAGTAACTTTTATCTAACACAATAATATATGTCAAACTATCGCGACTCAAAATATATCGAACGATATGAAGATGTTGTCTTTGAACTTGAGACGCCATTAGTAACTGTAGTTGCAAACAATGCTCATCAGAGGAAAACAGGTTATAGATTTGTCGTTGACAGCAGTGGAGAGACCACACCATTTGATTGGTACAATGCCCGTTTGAGTATTGATTTTATTGTCAAAAAGCTTGCAAATGGAGGCTCAATAGCAGCAAATGATCAAAACGGTATTGTAAATTCTGTGCATGCTCTCATTAACACCATAAATGTGAAAGTAAACGGTATCGATGTTTATGAGTGTAGAGATGCTAACCAAGCTACAAATATTAAGTCATTACTTGAATATTCACGGGGTTATGCTGCAAGTCAGGGAACCAATGAGTTCTTCTATCTTGACTCAAACAGAAATGCTGATGACAGAGCAGATCAAGCTGCTACTCGCAACGCAGGTTTCACAGCCAGAAAAAAACTGTTGAGTGGTGCTAATGGAAAAGTGTTTGCAGATGCATCATTGAACAGATACGGTTTTTTCAAGAGCCTTTTTGGTGAAATTATGCCTAACTCGAAAGTTGAGCTCAATATAACAATTGAGAGTGATGCAAATCTAATTTGGCAAGCTGCTGATGATTGCCGTGTAGTAATTACCAAATTTCAGCTAATTGTTCCAGAATAATTTTCAATTCAAGTGGTAAGTCTTTGTATATGAGCACGTATCTTGACACCAGGAAGTGGACTTACATGAGAGAAATGGTTGAGAGAGGCAATTCAACAAGACAACAGACAGCTAATTTCCGTATCTCCACAGGAATAAACAAACCCAGACATGTTTTTGTATTCATCATCAATGATGCTAATGATTCTGATCAGACACACAATAAATTCTTGTATAACACATTCTCTGTTGCAAATGGCCGAACAATGACTATCTAGAGGTTGGAAATGGAAACGATTATCCTGAGGTTCATTACAAACCCTCAACAGAGCCCACAAGGGTATTCAGAGATGTATTGAAATATGTTGAGGCCATCAATGAGTTCAGTGATAGTACCCTGCTTGACAGAGGTAACTTTGGTACAATATTCCCTTTCATTTACTTTGATCTGACAAAACAGAAGCAGGACATAAAAGATGGAATGACAAAACTGACTTTCAAATACACTTTGAGTGGTGGAACAAATGCTGATTACAGTGTTTATGCACTTGTGCTGTATGAACAGGATGTTGAGATGAGAAAGACTGATGGAAAGTTGATTCTGAGATCTATGTAAATGGAATAATTAATTGGAAATAATTAAATAAATTAAATTAAATTAATTAAATAATTAAATAAATTAAATCATTATTTATATTAAATACAATTTAGTATAAACATATATTATATGACTACTTATCATCCTCATGGAGTGAGACTATCACAGGGTCAGAAAGAAAAGCTTGCAAAAGCTATTAAATCAAATTCAGCAGTAACATTGAGGTTATCGCATAATGAATTATCTGGCAATGATCAACTCATGTTGACAAAAAGGCAAATCAATAAACTGATGAAATCAAAAAGATTGGGAAAAGGATCAGACATCAGTATATCAAAAACACAAATCAGAAAAGCTGTTGTGCATGGAGGTTCTCTTTGGTCAAGTCTTTTTTCACTTGGAACAAGACTATTGCCATATGCAGGTAAGGCAGCAGCTAAAGCGGCTCCAGCATTGGCTACAGGTGCTCTTTCTTCATTAGCAAGTCTCGGCATTGATAAATTATTTGGAAAGAAACAAAAAGGAGGATTTCTTATTCCTAATACCAATTTATCCCAATTATTGAATGTAGGAAATTTATTGAATACGAGACAGATGGCAGATATTATTCAAAAAATGCAGTATGGTGGAGACGTTGTTATAAAACCAACAAAAGCTCAAACTGGAAAAGGTATTGGAACAATACTGGCGAGTATTGGAATTCCTTTAGCCATAGAAGCAATCAGAAAATTAACAGGGAAGGGCTTGCATGTTGAACACAGCCGTCCTAGACGGTCATTACCAGTTCATGTTCCAGATTCCATTGCAATGAATAAAAATACAAGTGGTGGAAAACATGCTATGATGCCATGGAGATCACCCCCAGTTGTTGGTACATGGGATAACCCAATCGGTTATGGGGTAAAAAAAAAAAAGACCAGAAAGGGAAAAGGGCTTCTACTGGGAAAAGACAGTCCATTCAATTCAATCCCAATTCTAGGAACCATTTTGTAAACAAACCCTTATCCAACTTTGATTTAATCAATTGGGTGAAACAACTTGGAATAAAACATTTTAGAGGAGTTTTCAGTCGGGATGCTTTGCCAAGACAAATCAAAAACAAAGAGTGTGGAATAGTTAATCTTGACAGTCGGATTGGACCTGGCACTCATTGGGTATGTTATCGGAATATGGACACATACTGTGAATACTTCGACTCATTTGGATTGATGATGCCGACAGAAGTTCAAAAATATATGATGACAAGTGGTAAACAACTTGAATACTCTGGTGATGAGATACAAGAAAGGGATTCAGTCTTGTGTGGATATTGGTGCTTGTACTATCTTCTTGAGAGACAAAAAGGCAGATCAATTCTGGATACAATACACAATTCCAAATTCAGTCCAACAGATGTGAGTGTAAATCACAGATTCATCATAGACTACTTCAAAAATATCTAACCCATTTGTATATGAAATCATATTGTGTTAAACAGAAGAAAGTCACTGAATGTGTGCCAGGAAGTGAGAAATATGTGAAAACCAAGAATGGTCGAACAATGCTGAAATGTAAATGCGCTGAGTGTGGTATAACAAAGACTAAATTTGTCAGAAATCGGGGAAACTGAATAGCCCGTCTAAAGGGGCGGGCTTACTGGATTCAGCCGCAGATATGGCACTAAGTGGATTCTTGGAACATGGAGTCCCATATTTAGCGAAGAAGGGTGTTGAAATGGGTAGATATTATGCTAGTGAAGCAATGAGAAATCCAAAGCTGCAAAAGAAATTAATTGACAAAGGACTTTCCCTCGCAAAACCTGCAATCACAAAGGTTGGGTCAGAAGCTTTGAAACAACTCTCAACAAAAGTGAGACCAAATATTCGTTACAAAACAGATGTTAAAGGATTGGATTATGGTGGTGCTATTGACATTCACAAGATGATCGGTAAACTACCAAAACCCAAAGCTGGCTGGACACCAAGTAAGTATAAATACATGGGGCCTTACAATCCATTGCATAAGCAGTTGGAATATGATCCAAATACTGGTGAGGTCTTGAAATGGAATGTACAACCTTATAACAAAGTGGATGAAATAGCAGCTTACCATGATATATGTTATGATATGGGAAAGAATAAAGGTGATTGTGACAGAACAATGATTCAGTCTCTTGATCAGATACCATATGGTGAGATGCCAAAATGGGGTCAAACAGCTAGATTCTTAATCGACAAAAAACAGAAATTAGGTCTTGGTGTTCCAAAAAACGGAAAAAGCCGTCGAGTGAAGAAAACTGGCAAGAAAAACTAGCTGATGAATTACATGCACCCATAAAACGAAATTTCACTCGGCGGCGTGTGATTGTAAATAAAATTGATGAAATATGGGCTGCTGATCTTGTTGAAATGCAACAGCTCAGTAAATGGAATAAAGGTTATCGATATCTTCTTATGGTTATTGATGTCTTCAGAAAATATGGTTGGATTGTCCCATTGAAGGATAAGAAAGGTGAATCTGTCACTGAAGCATTCAAAACAATATTCAAGGAAGGCAGAAAACCACAGTATTTATGGGTCGACAAGGGAAAAGAATTCTATAACAAACACTTGAAGGACTTGCTAGGGAAACATAGTGTACAGATGTACTCAACTGAGAACGAAGAGAAGTCATCAGTAGTTGAAAGATGGAATAGGACAATTAAATCCAAAATGTGGAAGCAGTTCACTGTTCAAGGTAATACACAGTATTTAGACATGTTACCAAAATTAGTGAAACAGTATAATAATACCAAACATTCAAGCATAAAGATGACACCCACAGAAGCTAGTAAAAAGAGGAATGAAGGAACCGTTTACTTCAATTTATATGGTGATATGGAGCCATTATCAGCTAAACCAAAATTTAAGGTTGGTGACAAGGTCCGAATATCTAAGTATAAACGGAATGTGTTCGACAAGGGCTATACACCAAATTGGACTGAGGAAGTGTTCACAGTTGATAAAATCCAATATACAAACCCAATCACTTACAAACTAAAGGATCTCAACGATGAAGAAATACAAGGGAGTTTTTATGAACAAGAATTATTAAAAGCCAGACAGGATGTATTCCGTATCGATAAAGTCATTCGCAGAGATTACAAGAAGAAACAAGCTTTAGTGAAGTGGAAGGGATATAGTGATGACTTTAACAGTTGGATACCGATCAAAGATTTAAAGAATATTATCTAACCTATTAATAAGACCTACAGTAAAAAGCTGTTATTTGCTCATGGTAGCAAAGAATATTATTATTCCTGGTTATATAACTGTATAGTATGAAAGGCATAAGAAAATTAAGTAAACATGAGATCATAGAGATGCTGGCGAATCCTCAAGACAATTTGAAACAAATAATTTACAAATATTTGGAAGACAATATAGGAGACGCTATTTTGAGAAAACAAGGTTTGTTGAGATTGAGGGATTTTATGGGAATTAACAGAGATGATCTTGAAAAAATGGATGAATCACTTTTGATCACTATGTTTATGAAGCAAAATGAGCATAAGTTTAAAGTTAAATACGATGGTTTCAAAATCACTGAGATAAAACATTATTTGCCGGATTCTGATATTAAATTGGTGTATAAAATTGAAAATATAGTTAATGTTGTTTATGTTGATAATAATAGAATAATTATTTAAAAATAAAAATAAATTATTAATATATAAATGCAGAAATATTCCTACAATAATAAAGAATTAGATGCATCAATTGATTGCTATCTTGATGATAAAAATGATGTTTGGTTCAGAGGAAGAGATATAGCCAAAATTCTTGCCTATAAAAATCCACAAAGAGCGGTTAGAAATTATGTTGTATCTGATGATAAAATCTTGATGGACCTCAAAATAATGACGAATAGCAGAGGGACCGAAAGTGTCCATCAGGTCGGAAGCAGAGGGACCGAAAGTGTCCATCAGGTCAAACAGTCTTATAAATGTTTTTTTATAAATGAATCAGGATTTTATTCCCTTATACTGTCTTCCAAAAAACAAGAAGCCATAAAATTCAAACATTGGGTTACATCGAAAGTATTACCATCAATCAGAAAACAGGGATATTACAAACAGTTCAATGATAGAAGTAATAACATGCTGATGATTGAAAGTGAAGATGATCTGCACTACAAGATTGTGTCATTCATCAGAAAGAAATATGAAGGTGCATTAATGGTGGCGGGATTAGGTGAAAATCAAATAAGCTCAAACATGCGAATCAGAAGTTATAAGAAAGGATATATGGCTGGACAGTGTGATTTAATGCTGATGAATCCCACAAGAAAACACAGTGCTCTTTGTCTTGAATTCAAAAGCCCAACAGGTGTGTATAAAGTGTCAGACAAACAGTCTGATATGAAGCAAATGTATGAGAAAAATAAGTGCAGGTACATAATGAGCAACTGTTTCGAAGACTTAATCCATGAAATAACTAAACACATGGAAGAGAGTATAAAATACTTATCAAGAAGAAGAACAGATTTAAACGCATGATTAATATTATATAAAAAATAAATATATAGTATTATATTATATGGAAACTGAAGATGTTAAAAAAGGTCGTGGAAGACCTAGAGTTAACTGATGATGAAAGAAGAAAAAACAAGACTAAATGTATGCTTAATAAGAAGTGGTATTGTAGCATTTGTGATAATGGAAAAAATTACACACTTGCTGGAAAATGGTGCCACTTGAAAACAAATAAGCATATTAAAAACAGGGTGACTGAAAATAGAGACATAAATTATGTTATGGAAATGACTGGAGCAAGTTTAAGTGAAACATTATATGCACTAAGATGTAATAATTTTGATGTTGAGTCTAAAAAAACTAAGCAAATCCCAGCTCATTGATTTGCTGTTGAAGCAGCAGAAGAAACCAAAAATAGTTATAGTTGATGATACCAAGCCTATACAGAGACCAGTCCCCACACCTCGCAAGAGTGTAAAACAAATGGTTCAAGATTATGAAAACAACATAATTCCTCCACCATTAGAGTTCAGAGACAGACCAGTTCCCGCCCCAAGAGCTAAAAAGCCAGTTCCTAAACCAAGGACTAAGATTATACAAACTGAAAAAGCTCTGAAGGCTTACACTGAGTCTTTCGAAATTGATATAAAAAATGACAAAGACCCGCTAGAGCAACTACTAAACACAAGAATGGCAATCGAAACACACATTAAAAAATTGTTAAATGAAATGAAAGGACTGCCCTGGGATTGCCCAATGGATATCTGAAGGTTCGGGTTGGACTGTTGATTCAGTTGATAGTCATTATATTAATGTTGTTAAATATCAACCCATGAGGGGTTCCTCTTACATTAAACTGCCACAGGAACTCAGAAATAGTGCCAAAGGTTTAATTAACTTGAAAAATGAGGATAATGAATGTTTCCGATGGTGTCACATCAGACACTTGAACCCACAAGAGAAATACCCACAGAGGATTAAAAAATCAGACAAGCAATACATTGAAAAATTGGATTACGCTGGGATTGAATTTCCAGTGACTACCAAACAGTATAACAAGATAGAAAAACAGAATAAGATCAACATCAATGTATTCGGTTATGAGGAGAAACAACCTTATCCAATATATGTATCAAAAGAGAAATATGCAGACTGCTTGAATCTGCTTCTAATAACTGAAAATGAAAACAAGCATTATGTGCTAATCAAAGATTTCAATAAGTTTATGTATAATCAAACAAAGCACAAAGAAAGAAAACACTTTTGTATGCACTGTCTTCAATGCTTCAGCTCTGAAAGGGTTCTGAATGATCACAAGGACAACTGCATGCAAGTAAATGGCACACAGGCAATAAAAATGCCAAACAAAGATAACAACATACTGAAATTCAACAACTTTCATAAACAACAGCAGGTACAATTTGTGATCTATGCTGATTTTGAGGCCATCACTGAAAAAATACACGGTTGCCAACCCAACAGTGATAAATCATATACAGAAGCTTATCAGAAGCATACTGACTGTGGCTACGGCTATAAAGTAGTTTGTTGTTATGATGATAAATACAGCAAACCAGCAGTAATATACAGGGGTGAAAAGGCTGTGTACAAATTTATGGAAGCTATGCTGGAGGAAGTCAAATATTGCAAGAATGTTGTGAAAAAAAATTTTAACAAACCATTGAAAATGACTAAAGATGATGAAGAGAAATTCCAAAAAGCTAAAGTTTGTCACATTTGTGATAAAAAATACACTGACAAAGATATCCAAGTTCGAGATCATTGTCATATTACCGGCAAGTACAGAGGTTCTGCTCACCAAGATTGTAATCTGAAACTTAGAGTGAACCCAGATGAAATAAAGATACCAGTCATATTTCACAATCTAAGAGGCTATGATAGTCATTTTATTATGCAGGAGATTGGAGCCATTGTTAAGAAGCACACTTACAAAAACAAGAAAGGTGAAGACTGTCAAATGAATATCAATGCTATCCCAAATAACATGGAGAAGTATATGGCTTTCATGCTTGGTAATTACTTGACCTTCATTGATAGTTTCCAATTCATGAGCTCCAGTTTGGATAGACTAGTCAGTAATCTACCGAAGGAGTCATTAAAATATACCTCTCAAGAGTTCAAAGATGATCTCGATCTGATGGCACAAAAAGGAGTTTATCCTTATGACTATATGGACAGTTTTGATAAATTTAATGAGAAGCTGCCACCGAAAGAAAACTTTTTTAGCATATTGAATGATGAATATATATCAGATGAAGACTATACACATGCTCAGACAGTATGGGACAAATTCTCTCTCAATAATATGGGCGAGTATCATGACCTGTACCTTAAATCAGACATACTACTGTTAGCTGATGTATTTGAAAACTTCAGGAAAACATGCTTAGAATACTATAAATTGGATCCATGTCACTACTTCACATCTCCAGGTCTATCTTGGGACGCAATGCTTAAAATGACTGACATAAAATTAGAATTGATGACAGACATTGATATGTTTCAATTCATTGAAAAGGGCCTGCGTGGTGGTATCAGTTATATAGCCAACAGATACGGAAAAGCAAACAATAAATACATGAAAGATTACAATGAGAAGGCGCCCTCAAAGTATATCATGTATCTTGATGCTAACAATCTTTACGGTTGGGCTATGAGTCAATACCTTCCAACAGGTGGATTTAAATGGATGTCAGAAAAGCGGATCAGCAAGTTAGATCTGGCTGACTATAAAGAAGATGGCAAAAAAGGATTGATACTTGAGGTTGATCTTGAATACCCCCGAGAGCTACATGATTTGCATAATGACTACCCACTTGGGCCTGAAAAGATTAATGTGACTGGGGATATGCTATCAGACTATTGTAAAAACATAGCAAAGAAATATAATATCTCCACAGGTTTAGTTCATAAGCTTATCCCAACATTGAGCAATAAAGAAAGTATGTGCTCCATTATAGGAACCTCCAATTATATACTGATCTCGGTTTGAAAATAACTAAAGTCCATCGAGTGTTAGAGTTCAATCAATCCCCATGGCTCAGACAGTACATCGACTTCAACACTCAGAAAAGAACTAGCGCAAAAAATGCCTTTGAGAAAGACTTCTTCAAGCTGATGAATAACAGTGTATTTGGCAAAACGATGGAAAACCTCAGAAAGCGAGTAGACGTCAGATTGGTGACTGATGAGAAGAAGCTATTGAAATTAGCTAGTAAACCCACTTATGTTAGCAGTAAAATCTTCAATGAAAATCTAGTAGCTGTTCATAAGATAAAAGAAACACTTACTTTAAACCGGCCAGCATATGTGGGGATGTGTATTCTAGACCTTAGCAAGACACTGATGTACGATTTCCATTACAACTACATTAAACAAAAGTACGGTAACAAGGCCAAGCTGCTCTTCACAGACACAGACTCATTGACTTATGAAATTGAAACCCAAGACGTCTATAGAAATTTCTGGAAGGATAAAAATAAATTTCACAACAGCGACTACCCAGAATGCTCTCCATATTTCGATAAGACGAATAAAAAAGTTATTGGCAAATTCAAAGATGAGGCAGCAGGAGTACCCGTTTGCGAATTCATCGGTCTACGATCGAAAATGTATAGTTATATGAAAGATAACCAAAATGGAGGAAAAACAGCAAAAGGAATAAAAAAGAATTTTAAGGAAAACGACAACACTCTTAAATTTGCAAAACATGTTTCGAGAGAAACTTCTGTCATCTTCAGTTGATAGATTTACAAAGCGTTAGAAGTTGAATTTATAAGTAGGAAAAATGCTAATTACATAGTAACAACGGAATGTACATAAAACGTGGCAATGTGAAAATTAAAAGGATAATTTCAGATTTACGTGATGCAGTTGTTGATTCAAAAAAGAACATAATCAAAAATAAAATCAAACATGAAAATTATAAAGACACTCTATTCAATAATAAACAGTTGCATCATAGAATGAAAACAATCAGAAGTCAGAACCATCAACTTGGAAGTTATGAGATAAATAAAGCATCACTCAGCTGCTTTGACGACAAGCGGTATATTCATGATAATGGTGTGACAAGCTTTGCGTACGGACATTATAAAATCTGAAAAGTTCAGCTGTTGCGGTGTTTTTATCACCTCAAACCCACTGATTTGCCTAGTTCAGGATAGTATTGTGAGTTTTGTTGTATATTTAATTTAAATCACTGCCCTCTTTCTGACCCTTTACCCGAAGAATTAGCATATGAGACAGGAACATTTGTTGGGGGGTTTCCCTCTATGTTTAGGGGATTCTAGATTTTTCGCTTTTTACACATGCGTATTATTTTTTATCTTTGAAAATTTCATTTATGTACCACAAGCATAAAAATGAAAATACAAACGCATATATAAGGGTTGTTTTACACAGATAAAGTGTGGCTTGTATACAAAGTATCTAACGATTGGAAAAAGCGGGGGCCTTTCGTTAGCGAAATGTATACAAGCCACCCCATGGAATAACGAAAACCCCCCGCCGTTATTCCATGGGTTAAAAACACAAAAATCACCCTGAGATGGTGTCGGATTGTTGGGTAGAGCTACATTCGAGCTTCGGCTTGTCAGAAGTGCCGGTTCAATCTCAAGCCGGAGGGTGAAAAAAACAAACAATATAACTCAAGGAAAGGATGAAGGGCCTGGCGGAAAACAGCTGAGCTCCCCTTTCCTAAACATCACAATATAAACAGAAAGGATGAAGGGCCTGGCGGAAAACAGCTGAGCTCCCCTTTCCTACATTTAAACCTCTCATGAGGGACGGGTGGTAATTCAAATTCCAAATTAAGTCCCTCATGAGAGGTTCTGGTGGCCACCAGTTTTGCTATTTTTTATAGGGTTAATTCCATCGAACGGTATAGTGCTTGGGGGTTTCCTGTTTTTCCGAGAATGTCACGCTAGGTGATTTTTCCGAGAAAGTCACGCATTTTTAATAAACTATAGATTGCCAAAAATACGAGATCAAAAATAAAATAACTATAGATTCCAAAATCCGAGATCATTTTGCTAAATCAGTATGTGATTCCATTAGAAGATAGGCGCTGGCCCGATTCGCTTTCGCTCCTCGCCCCACCCTCCGCCTGCGCCCATAAAAAGAAAAAAGAGCACAGATACACACTAAAGATTTCATTTGATTAATTTTTGATCTGGTACCCCCAAACACTATACTACTGTATTTACAGCGGATAGGATAAATAGGAGAGAAATCTGTGTCGTAAAATTTATTGTTTACAGAATTTAGGCTAAAGATATCAATGTCATATAGGCTAGGTAATCGTTCAAGATATTTTTTAGAAGGATGATTATCATTTGTTAAGAGATTATTAAATTTACCATGGCACTGGATTAAGGAACTCTGCCCATGGTACGGTAGTTCAAGAAAGAAAGCCTTATTTTGCTTAACTTCGGCAGAAATCGGCATTGCTAAATAATAAAGCACTAAAATATTCTAACTGCAGTCATACAAATACTTAGCTGAGCGCTTCCTGTTCATCTTGGATGATCCGAGAGAGATCGTCTGGGCTACGGACTTTTAAAGGACGTGAATTTTCTGATTTGCGAAGGAAAATGGTTCCGTTTTTGGCCCAGCAGAACTGAAAACCAAACCTGGTCTTGAATGACTTGGTGGTCCCGTACAACTCCTGCATTCTCGGTGTGAGGTGGTCGGAAAAACTTAGCAATGTCAAGATAATGATCAATATTTGGTCCTCAAGGGGGCTTTCAATTTATGGAAAAGTCACCTTAATCAAAACCCTTCTTATACCAAAGATTGTATATATCTGCTCTTTATTGCCTACACCTTACCATATCATCAAGGAATTAAACCATCTAATATACACGTTTTTATGGAAAGGCAAAGACAAAGTGACTAGGGCATCGGCAATAGGCAACTATGAAGAGAGAGGCATCAAAATGATTGACCTTGAAACATTAATGAAATCTCTTCGCCTATCTTGGCTTAAAAGAATATTTAGTGATACTTCAGGTACATGGAAAAACTATCTTCAGCACATTTTAAAAGAGTTTGGAGGTCTTTTGCTTTTCAATTGCAATAACGATATTAATGACCTTCCGGCCATCTTGGAACTGCTTAAATGGTGGTCAGAATTCCGGGAGGAAAATGCTGATGTCAAAGATTGGCGCCTTATAATTTGGAATAATAAAGAGATTAGAATAGATAGCAAACCCTTTTTTACAAGAGATATTATGATGCTGGTATATGGGGCATAAGTGATTTAAGTTTTGATTTAGATAATAAAAATTCATACGAACAGGTTGTAAGAAACACAAAGAGAAGTAATCTGCTGGAATGGATTAGTATGCGCCATTCATTACCTTCTGAGCTAAGATCCTTGAACTCTGTTGATCTTAATGCCACAGACATCCATTACCCCTCATTCAAAATCAATAATCATGACGTCTTCGATATAACAAAAAATAAATCAAAAGACTATTACACTTTACTGATTAAAATGAAGGCGCGTATTCCAAACCATGCCAATAGATTAATAAAGGATTTTAATCTAACTGAAGACGAACTGAAGCAAGCATTTATTCTACCTCATTCTGTCACTCTTGAACCTTATGTTAAAACCTTTCAATTTAAAGTACTTAACTCCATACTCTTTACCAATTCAAAGCTATTTAAGATCGGGTATAGGGTAGATAATCTATGTTCTTTCTGTAAAAAGGAATCAGAAACTATCAACCATCTTCTATGTGACTGCCCACATTCAAATTCATTCTGGAACTGACTTTGAACGGTGCTACTCTGCTATGATAAATCAACAAGTTCAATTAACATTTAAGGATATTTTGATTGGTATTTTGACAAATGAATGCCCCTTACTCAATTACTTGATAATACTAGGGAAGGTTTATTTGTGGAGTTGCAGGAGGAATGAAGTACTTCCGAACATTAATAACTTTAAGGCTAAAGTTAGCATCAAGTACGAAACTGAAAAATATATATGTACCAGAAATAGAAAATTAAAAAAACTGATGGAAAAATGGAAGTTATACGTATCGTGAGTAATCAGACGAGTAGTCTTAATGGAATACGATATACGTTGTCAGTTTGCTATGCATGTTTAATTTTTGTTTCTATTTGTAATATTATTTTGTCACTGTAACGTGTAATTATCTATTAATAAAATTGTTAAAAAAATAAAACAAAAAACAAAAACAAAAAAATAAACAAAAAGAAAAAAAAAAAAAAAAAGAGAGAATGAGGCAGGACCATCGACCCCAGGTAACACTAGCCAGGAAGGCGCCTCTATAGCAGAGTCTAGACCTCAGCGTGACAGACGTCCCCCAGCGGTCTTGACTTATGACATTCTTGGAAACCCAGTGTACCAGGCTATAGCTGTTGTGCAATCACTTACCAATGACAGTGTACCGTTACCATCTACTTCATATGCGCAAGGTCCTCCTCTTGCGTGGCAAACAAGGGCTACCTGGCAGCCCGTACCCCCAATGACCATGCAGACGTTTCCCTCATTTCATTATCCAATGATCTTTGGCTACCAGGGGATGCCTCCAGCAAACTTTAGTTATCCAGTGAACGTTGGTTGCCATGGACTATATCCAGTGACCTCTGGACACATGCAAATGCCAAGCCCCACATTTTAAGACTGCTGTTCGAAAGAAAACCTTAGTTCCGTTTTGTTAAAAGAAAAAAAGGGACAAAAAAAATATATAATAACACTTAGATTTCTTTTTCTTGCTCAAGACACCGTCAGAAATAAGTAGAACTTTAAGGAGGGCGAGCCCTCAGGATAGGAAATGTTACCAGAACACTGAATGGCTGCAGCCTTTATGGATTATTGGTACCAATGTCACTACGTAGAAGATGAAATGAGTCAAAGAAGAAAGGATCCTTTGAGTCAGTTTTATTGTACGAAAAACGTGGACTGTTTTGTAGCATTTCCTTAGGAGAATTATCTCTCTAGTTTACTGTCGTGATTTTTCTTTCACATTTTCATTAAGTGTCAGGGACGACACTTTTCCTCGGAGGGGATGTATGTTACATGTAGAGATTGTACTAAAAACAAAACAACCGGAAGCGGAAACGAGTCTTGTGTATGACGTACTCATCCGGGTTATCAAAAAAGAGAGCGCGAGTTGAACGAGGGTTCGAGAGGAGAAAGAAACGAAATAAACATGAGAAGCATGTGAAGTGTAAAGATGTTTTACGGTTTATTTGTGGACGCATGAGACAAGGGTAACACTATGAAGATATACAAAGTTTTTTTGTTAAGGGTTTCGGAGCCACCTTTAATTGTCGAACGTTCATGTTACCATCATCATTGTATCAACTGATGGTGAGTGGTAGAATTGATCAGTCAAAATATAAATACTGGAGTTCCAGAGTGCTGGAAACGGATACAGTCACCTAAACACGTATAATTTGGCAATACTAGTGCTTGCTTTCCCAGCAGTATATTTTTTCTTTACGTCTCATCTGTTCCTTGGCTGTTACAGTTTGGGACTATTTAATTAATACGACCAAAACACGTTTGTTTAGGATGCAGAAACGAGCGCACAGACTGTGACAGAATCGAGAAGATGACAGGAGGGGGTGAAGCATTAAAAGCGTACTGCAACCAGTGGAGGAATGATGCTGCTGTTAAAGGCTGCAAAGAGACATGCGGTTTCTGTGAGTTAAATATTTGTAGCTTCTTTTAAATTTGAGTTTGATGGATAAATATTTCCTCTCTTTTAATAATTCATGAAGGAAATACAAAAGAAATTAATTTTTAATGAATATCCTTATCTGATAAAGACATGGCTAAACTTTACATAGCCATCGTCTCGGCCAAAATAACCCAAGATCTAAATTTTAGTGTGAATAAATACGCAATACGTGTTAATCTTTAATACTTATAGAGCGCATAACTCTATATGAATATAATCTTATGCGCTAAATTTACAACAGTATAAAATATAAAAAATATAAAAAATGAAATACAACAATGATCTCAAGAATATGATTACAAGAATAAATACAAATGTAAGAATATATACAAATTATTGTGCTGACTAGTATAATAAGAGAAATTAAAATTAAAATAAAAGTAAAAGTCAATTATAAGCTGTTTTGAACAGAAAAGTTTTTAACAGAGATTTAAATTTCTTAAAATCTTGTTCCTTACGAATACTCTTTGGTAAATTGTTCCATACTGTGGGGGCTCCTACACAGAATGCCCGATCTCCTAGTGTTTTCCTAGTCTTAATTGTTGGGAAAGTTAGAAACAGTCCATTGTTGGAGCGAAGGTTATATTGAGTGTTAGATCTAATGTTTATAAGTTCTCTTAAATACTCTGGTGATTGTCCATAAATTGATTTGAAAGTAAGTATGGCTATCTTGAATAGTACTCTATATTTGACAGGAAGCCAGTGAAATATTTTAAGTACTGGAGTTATATGATAGGTCCGTGGTGTATATGTTATCAACCTCGCAGCAGAGTTCTGAACGCGCTGTAATTTGTTTACATGTACCTCAGGCAGCCCATACAGAATACTATTGCAATAGTCGATTCTTCCAATCACAAAAGCATGGACAAGTTTTTCAGTTACGTCTTTAGTTAAATATTTCCGAATCTGTCTTATATTATGAATGTGGAGGTATGCAGCTCTGCAAGTTTTGTTTATATTTTCCTGCAATGTAAGATGGTTATCTAACCATGTCCCAAGATTCTTTGCAGTAGAAACAGTAGTCACTGTAGCTTTACCAATAGTCAGATTTTGTGGGCTTATCTTCTCAAGTTGTTGTTTAGTTCCTATAATCATGAATTCTGTCTTATCATCATTAATTTTTAACTTGTCAATGAGCATCCATGTCCGTAATTCATCGATACACTTTTCCATTGATGCAATTGCCTGTAATTGAGAGGTGTTATTAGGTGAGAATGCAAGGTACAATTGCGTATCATCAGCATAGGTGTGTACATCTGGTAAGTTATTGCGTATTATATGGAAGAGCTTACTGGAATATATAGTGAACAATAACGGGCCAAGACAAGATCCTTGTTGCAGTCCAAAGCGTAGCTTGAAATCTTCTGACTGACATCCATCATAGATGATACGTTGACGTCTATCAGACAAATACGAGGAGAGCCAGGCCAAAGCCGTACCCCTTATTCCAAAGCTTGACTGAAGACGTGACAGTAAGATCTTGTGGTCCACAGTATCGAACGCAGCACTTAGGTCAAGCAATACCAACAGGGTAACTTTCTGATTGTTCATATTCATTAATAGATCATTGTGCACCTTCAATAATGTTGTCTCAGTGCTGTAGCTTTTACGGTAAGCTGACTGTAGCTTTGGAAATAAATCAAAGCGCACTAAATGATCATGAAGTTGATTAAACACCACTCGTTCTGTAAGTTTAGAGATGAACTGTAGGTTGCTTACAGGTCGTAAGTTTTTGAAATCCGACACGCCAGATTTCTTTGCTAGTGGTGTTATTAAAGCTTGCTTCCAGTCACGTGGAAAATATCCGCTTGACAGTGATGAATTTATTATTGATTTAATGACAGGCAGAAGAACCTCAGCACAATCCATTACCAGGGGTGTTGGCATTGGGTCTAATTAATGGGCATGACTTCTTTCTTGACTTATGCATAAGATCTAGTACTTCCCTATCCGATAGAAGATGGAAATTGTTGAATGTACAGGAGTCGTCAACTACCTCATCGTTAGGCACATTGGTGGAATCCAGATCATGCCCATCGATATCAGAACGGATGGCATCAATTTTGTTAACAAAGAAGCGACCAATGTCATTCACAAGTTTAGTTTTGTCCTGATGGTTAGGGAACAATAGATCATCATTCTTACCAAGGAGGGTTTTTGCAGCTTTGAATAGTTTGCATTGATCGTTGCTGTTCTCCTCAATAAATTCAGTATAAAAAGCACGTTTAGCTTGATTCATCAAAAAAATAACGTAGTTTCGTTTTGATTTAAATTGATCAAAATCAGTTGGAGATTTTGTTCGTCTCCAGGTACGCTCAGCCTTCCTTCTCTGACGTTTGGCGTTGTCAATTTCATTATTGTACCAAGGAACCTTAGGCCTGGCAACTAAGGTCCTTGATATAATTGGTGCATGTTGGTCAATGACAGATGTAAGAGTAACTTGGTATTTCTGTACAAGACTATCTAATTCATGTGTACTAAGATGATCGTGAAGTGAAGAATCAGAGCAAAAGGAGGATGTAGCAATGTCGTTCATAAGAGCACTTTTGTCTATCCTTCCAAGCCTCCTATAATACACTGTTTTAATGGTTGTCTGAGGTTTGGATGGCTGCAGTTCACACAGTATAAAAGCATGATCAGAGAAAAAACGATCAACATTGGGTTGACTTTGAATAAGACCTGCAGATGAACGCGTTATCACTAGATCGAGTATGTGCACATGTGTCGGTTTTTTAATGTGCTGCTGTAATCCGACAGAATCAAGTAGATCAAGAAATTTTATCGCATTAACATCATTAGATATATCCACGTGGATGTTAAAATCTCCAACAATCAACAATTCCTCTTTAACAACTAGAAGTGTTTCCAGATAGGTTGAAAAGTCTATCAGAAAGTTTTCAGTAGTTACTTTGTGCTGATCCGAGTATGGAGGGCGATATAATATTACAATACGTAAACTCTGGGAGAAGGACGATGTTACAATCCATTCTGAGAATTCAAAGGAACTCTTCACTCCAGCATCGATTCTCTTACTAAGCAGTGAATCACGAAAAATCAATCCAGTACCTCCACCAGGACGATCAGTTCGAGGTTGATCGAGAAATTTATACCCAGTAGGACAGATTTCAGCCCTAATAGCATCATCAAAATAAAAAATACTCGGCTGCACCTAGTGTTTTAAACTTGATAGAACACTCCTGCTCATTTAACGCTACCTAACTCACAATAATTTGCATTTGATAATGGTAACATGTCGTCACTGAAACTTCATGTTTCCACGGTTATTGGCGCCATGTTAACTGAGGGGTTGGGGGAGGGGGGGGGTGAAACACGGCTAAAATTACAGTAAATGTGTGGGATTTTGACCGACTTTGAACCGCTGTAACACCGCTACAAAGAGGCGGATTTCCGCAGGGAAAATGTCTTTCAAAAAACATTTGTACTGAAATTGTTTTTATGAGGTATAAAGAACAGATATAACAACCGTAAACGAATTTTTAAGATTTCATACAAACCTCTCTAATCAAAAACTGTATGCAAATTACCGCGAATTTTGAAGCCACACGAGAAGATTTATAATTTTAATTTACGGACGTCGTTCCTTCCTTAATGGCCTTATTTTCTGTTGAATGAACGATATCAATAAAACCGTTAAAAGTAGTGACAAACGTTGTAAATCTGCCTCTTCTTAGCGGTGTTACAGCGGTTCAAAGTCGGTCAAAATCCCATACATTTACTGTAATTTTAGCCGTGTTTGTCCCCCAGTTAATATGGCGCAGTAACCGTGGAACCATCTATTAGTTACTTATGTTAAATTTAAAATTTAGTTGTTACTTTTATTCCTAACGGTCACTTCTGAAGATGTATGTCGAAACATACGAAACGTCAAGTTAAACGATATAGTTTTATTTTTGTTTTCCAACAATGCGTTTTATTGTCATGTTTATCACCACATACAGTTTGTGTGTTATTTCTTGTTAAGCTACGATGGTCAAAGACAAAGAGTATTACGGCTAAATGTGATAAGATATGGTTAGTGTTATCAACTGGCAAAGTGATAAAAACCATAAAAAAAAATTCAGCTTTAGCGTTTTTTAGTTAGAAGCGAATTCTTAACTACATGGCTATTATTCTCTCTTTTGATAGGTAAAGCTCCAAGTCCCGAAGGTGAGAATCAACTGACTTCTCATCAATAGCAGTGGATGATAGAGAAATAGGTGGATATTAGAGTGGACAAAAAACACATTGCAGTTAAAAATACTAAATGGCATGTTAATTAAAGGGTTTAATCAAGTAAATTCAGAAAAAGAAAATAAGAATTCAAACATAAACCTGATATGAATATAATTATTGAGATTATAAAATCGGCGAACAGAGGTCTTACTAGCTGTTTGCATTTAAAATCCACATCAGCAGATGCATGTATATAGGGTGCGCTTTTTTGGGATGATCCAGATATGGATCAATGATCCAAGATCACTCGGATCATGGTGCATCAAAGGAACCGAGAAATCCTTTCCAGAGTGGATTCCTCGGTTCCTTTGATTTACCATGATCTGAATGATCTTGGATCATTGATCCAATTCTGGATCATCCCCAAAAAACGCACCCTAGTCTCCGAAACAACCGTTGTTTGTGTCGTCACGCAACGCTCCTTCTTAGGAGGGACAAACGTTCTTCAAAATCTATTGGTTTACGATGGTAATGGCAAAAATATCCGGGTCTCCTCAAGTTGCCATAATAATCTAGTCTAGGTAGACTAAGGTTGCTCTAAAGTTATTTCGCCAAATAATGTTTATACAATAATAATGGTTATCTAACAAAAGTTGCCAAATCAATGGTATACAATAATCAGAAATGTCTGTTAAGGGTTTCGGAGCTACCTTTAATTGTTGAACAATTACCATTATCATTGTATCAACTGATGGATAGTAGTAGAATTGATCACTCAAAATATAAATATTGGAGTTCCAGAGTGCTGGAAACGGATACAGTCACCTAAATATATATTTGCAATACTCATGCTTCCTTTCCCAGCTGTGTAATTGTTTTCTTTACGTCTCATATCTTCGTTGGGTGTTACACTCAGTTTGGGACTGTTTAATTAATACGACCAAAACACGTTTGTTTAGGATGTAAAAACGAGCGCACAGACTGTGACAGAATCGTTAAGAAGACAGGAGGGGAAACATTTGTACTGAAATTGTTTTATGAGGTATAAAGAACAGATAACAACCGTAAACGAATTTTTAAGATTTCAATACAAACCTCTCTAATCAAAAACTGTATTGCAAATTACCGCGAATTTTGAAGCCACACGAGAAGATTTATAATTTTAATTTACGGACGTCGTTCCTTCCTTAATGGCCTTATTTTCTGTTGAATGAACGATATCAATAAAACCGTTAAAAGTAGTGACAAACGTTGTAAATCTGCCTCTTCTTAGCGGTGTTACAGCGGTTCAAAGTCGTCAAAATCCCATACATTTACTGTAATTTTAGCCGTGTTTGTCCCCCAGTTAATATGGCGCCAGTAACCGTGGAACCATCTATTAGTTACTTATGTTAAATTTAAAATTTAGTTGTTACTTTTATTCCTACGGTCACTTCTGAAGATGTATGTCGAAACATACGAAACGTCAAGTTAAACGATATAGTTTTATTTTTGTTTTCCAACAAAATGCGTTTTATTGTCATGTTTATCACCACATACAGTTTGTGTGTTATTCTTGTTAGCTACGATGGTCAAAGACAAAGAGTATTACGGCTAAATGTGATAAAGATATGGTTAGTGTTATCAACTGGCAAAGTGATAAAAACCATAAAAAAAAATTCAGCTTTAGCGTTTTTTAGTTAGAAGCGAATTCTTAACTACATGGCTATTATTCTCTCTTTTGATAGGTAAAGCTCCAAGTCCCGAAGGTGAGAATCAACTGACTTCTCATCAATAGCAGTGGATGATAGAGAAATAGGTGGATATTAGAGTGGACAAAAAACAACATTGCAGTTAAAAATACTAAATGGCATGTTAATTAAAGGGTTTAATCAAGTAAATTCAGAAAAAGAAAATAAGAATTCAAACATAAACCTGATATGAATATAATTATTGAGATTATAAAATCGGCGAACAGAGGTCTTACTAGCTGTTTGCATTTAAAATCCACATCAGCAGATGCAGGTATATAGGGTGCGCTTTTTTGGGATGATCCAGATATGGATCAATGATCCAAGATCACTCGGATCATGGTGCATCAAAGGAACCGAGAAATCCTTTCCAGAGTGGATTCCTCGGTTCCTTTGATTTACCATGATCTGAATGATCTTGGATCATTGATCCAATTCTGGATCATCCCCAAAAAACGCACCCTAGTCTCCGAAACAACCGTTGTTTGTGTCGTCACGCAACGCTCCTTCTTAGGGAGGACAAACGTTCTTCAAATCTATTGGTTTACGATGGTAATGGCAAAAATATCCGGGTCTCCTCAAGTTGCCATAATAATCTAGTCTAGGTAGACTAGGTTGCTCTAAAAGTTATTTCGCCAAATAATGTTTATACAATAATAATGGTATCGAACAATTGCCAAATCAATGTTAACAAATTATGGTAGATCGAATCCCTTACAACTACTTTTCTAGTAATATCGAACTGTTATCAGCACGCTATGAAAATACAACTTTATGGCAAAGTTTCAGAAATGTCTGTTAAGGGTTTCGGAGCTACCTTAATTGTTGAACAATTACCATTATCATTGTATCAACTGATGGACAGTAGTAGAATTGATCACTCAAAATATAAATATTGGAGTTCCAGAGTGCTGGAAACGGATACAGTCACCTAAATATATATTTGCAATACTCATGCTTCCTTTCCCAGCTGTGTAATTGTTTTCTTTACGTCTCATATCTTCGTTGGGTGTTACACTCAGTTTGGGACTGTTTAATTAATACGACCAAAACACGTTTGTTTAGGATGTAAAAACGAGCGCACAGACTGTGACAGAATCGTTAAGA
Organism: Pachyseris speciosa; assembly: GCA_016490735.1. Classification (NCBI taxonomy): domain Eukaryota; kingdom Metazoa; phylum Cnidaria; class Anthozoa; order Scleractinia; family Pachyseridae; genus Pachyseris; species Pachyseris speciosa. Next base: position 83,476 of record JAEMWC010001403.1, on the reverse strand, counting down.
AGACAGGAGGGGATGAAGCATTAAAAACGGCGTACTGCAACCAGTGGAGGGATGATCCTGCTGTTAAAGGCTGCAAAGAGACATGCGGTTTCTGTGAGTTGAATATTTGTTTCTTCTTTTAAAATTAGAGTTTGATGGATAAATGACCTTCACCGGCCTGCAATATTAATGATACAGTCGCACCTGTATTGAGCGGCACTGTATTAAGTGGTCAGCTGTCAAAGTCCCGAAAATTACTTCCTTTATTACTGGAGTATCGGTGCTTCTAACCAGTATGAAGCGGTCACCGCTACTAAGCGGTCGCGGTCACCCTTTAGCGAGTCCCAACTGAAGGACGAGCTGCTTTTATTAACGTTCTTGTCCTATATGAAACTGTCAGTTTGTAAAATACCAGGTAATTGACTGATTCCCGAGTATATTTTCACAAATTTTCATTAAATCGCTGAAATAAAACGTTTGTACTTTGTGGTCAAAAGTCATCCATACGAAAGTCTTTTTTTAACGACCTGCAATACTGATTGTAAGAACTTGGCCGTTACTAGCTGTTTTGTTGCTCGTTTTTATAGTATGTTCTCCTTTGTCATTCCATCTTATTGTTGCAGTCTTTTAACCTAGTAAGTGACTTTGTCAGCGCCTTTGCGTGTGGACTGTAGATATGATGGTCATTAATGCAAGTGCGGCCGCAACACTACTAGAACAGAGACCTGAAAAAAATTCAGGCTCTGAGCGGGATTCGAACCCACGACCTCTGCGATGCCGGTGCAGTGCTCTCCCAACTGAGCTATCAAAGCCACATGAGAGCGGTCGTATGCGGGTTAGCCCTTTATATGGACGTTATACTTGGCCCAAGTATAGTAAAGAATGAAATTAATTTTGTCCATTAGTAGCAATTGAGTGATGATGGTCATTAATGCAAGTGCGGCGCAACACTACTAGAACAGAGACCTGAAAAAAATTCAGGCTCTGAGCGGGATTC
>JAEMWC010001403.1:70000-75000 GCA_016490735.1 Pachyseris speciosa | reverse complement strand
AAATAGAAGAAATTTTAAAAAACTGGCTTTGCTTTCTCTTTTTTGCGACCGAAAAATCACAGGACAAATATTGACGCGGACGTAGACATATTTATCAGCCAATGTTTCGACTCATGCGAAACCGAGTGAATCGTGAGCGTAAGATCTGCAGGCAGCGGTACTACGACTCCAAAGTTAGCCAGCTTAAGGAGTGCAAACCGTCTGCTTGGTGGAAAGAAGTTAAAAAACTGAGCGGCATGTCATCGGCCGTCAGGGACTCGGACGAGCTAATGAGATCATTACAGCACATAAGTGAGGAGTCTCTCAGTGCCTCGGATTTGGCCAATCTGATTAATGATACTTTTCTCTCCCCAATGCAGGACTTTACACCGTTAACTGCTGAAACTTTCCAGCAGCCGCAAGACCATCCCTCCGCGCAGCCATTTGCCGTTACTGCGCATGCTGTTTACCTTCAGCTGGCTTCGATCAACCCTAGGAAAGCGTCCGGACCCGACGATATTCCAGCATGGTTGCTAAAGGAAAATGCGGATCTCCTCTCTGATACGGTGACAGATATTATTAACAGCTCTTTTGCTGAAAGACGCCTACCACCTTCTTGGAAATCTGCTGATACCGTGCCGATCCCAAAGCAGAAACCAATCAAGGACGTAAATAAACATCTGCGCCCCATCTCGTTAACGCCCGTTCTCTCTAAGGTGGCGGAGGAGTTTGTTGTTGCGAATCACTTGCGACCATCAATTCTCAAGAAAATCGGAGACAACCAATTTGGGGCTATCCCAGAATCCTCAACAACGCATGCGCTAATCAGTATGGTGCCCTCCTGGACCAAACACACGGATGGCTCAGGATCCACCGTCAGGGTCGTCTTATTCGATTACCGGAAGGCTTTCGACTTGATAGACCACACGCTTCTCGCTGGAAACTGCTTGCCCTGAACATGCCGATTGGCGTATCGTATTGGATCATCGATTTCCTTACAGACCGCACGCAGAGAGTCAAGTTGGTAGAAGATTGTTTGTCTGAATGGAGGAATGTACCGGCAGGGGTGCCACAGGGAACCAAGTTCGGGCCGTGGCTGTTTATTCTTATGATTGATGATATCAATACCAGTAACACGGAACTGTGGAAATACGTGGACGACACAATTATTGCAGAGTGTGTTGACAAGAAGGAAGTTAGCCGTATCCAATCTGATGTGGAGGAATTAATCGCTAAGTCTAACCAAAACAAGTTCCAGCTAAACGAGTCGAAGTGTAAAGAACTACGAATTTCGTTTGCTAAATCAGCCGTGGACGTTGCTCCCATTGTCATCAACGGGAAAACAATACAGGTAGTGTCCACTGTTAAGTTGTTAGGTCTAAATATATCATCTGACCTCCGGTGGAACTGTCATGTTGCAGAAATAAGTAAAAAAGTAGCGAGCCGGTTATATTTTCTTAAACAACTGAAGCGAGCGAATATTCCCGTCAAAGATTTGCTAATCTTTTATTTGACCTGTATACGCCCAGTAATAGATAATGGAATACGCATGCCCGGTGTTTCACAACGCGCATCCTGCATATTTATCCGCTGAGCTAGAACAGCTACAGAAGCGCGCTTTGCGAATTATTTTTCCGTTTGTTCCATATAGCGACGCATTACATCAAGCCAACTTGGAGACGCTCTCTCAACGCAGGCAGTCTATCACAACTAAGCTTTTTGATTCCATCACTTGTAACCCAAACCATAAATTGCATGAGCTCTTGCCACCTCGTAACATTTGTGAATACAATTTAAGACGAAAGAGGAACTTTAATGTCGCCCTGGCTAAGACGAAGAGACTTACGAGCACTTTTATATATAGCAACTGTGATTAAATTTTTAGCTATATGTATATTAGGTGTATATAGGGACACCACGTGATTCAAAATAACCAATAAAATCGCGCAAAAATTAATCGGTGGGTTATAATGTCAGATATGGATTGAATCCCATATTGTTTCATTCTTTTTACTTTATTTTCTTAAAAACACATCCAGAGATTGCGCACGCATACACTTGTGACGTCTACTAGCCTGCGTGCATTAGAATTCAATAATGCACGCGCGTGACGTGGGGCGAGTGCATATGTTGATATACTCGATTCGACCAATCATAGCGCGCGTAGTTATCTGAACATTTTATAATTGTTTATAAATTTTAAGAGCTAAATGTTTATATTGTATTAGTGTTTCTTTCCATCATTTCTGTTCAACTATTTTTGTGCTTCGGTTTTGCATTTCAGTTGGTGTTGCTTGTTAATTTCGCACGTTCAGTGACTTGTCTCATTACTTTTAGCCCAACAAGCGAGTTAGGCAATGATTTTCTAGCGAATGATATCCTACGACTGAATATGAATAAGAAGAAAACGGCACCAAAATGGCCGCCAGCTTGACAAATGCTTTCTAGATTTCCAAACCATGAAAGCGACTTGTTAGACTCCCAAATGTATGGAGCAAGCTTAGTACCACTAAATTAGTGAGTTGAGAAGTAAAATAATGCAAATATTTAGCTAAGACCAGGGTAAGTGGTCAATGGTGCATACGTTGCAAAATAAGTTTCAAAAATTGCACAAATCCCATATAATCCAAGTTGAACGGTGGGAATCGTTGGGTATGCACAAGCAAACTTGCAAAGATTTTAGCACAGCAAGATAATTGCATTCGTGCAGCACAAATTAAAGCCTCTTGCTTGAAAATGCAACAAGAGAAAACAACAGACGATTGCAGACAGGCAACTCATGCGTTCTTTCACTAATTTTCTTTATTCAAACCTTTTCGTGTGCCGTTACTGCTTCGCCTTGTGAAAGGTATCAACCCTTTTTTGAAGTGTGTAATAAAGCTTAATATCATCATCACTACGACAAAATCAACAGTTCAGATATCACGCTTTTAATTCCGAACACTTTCACAAAGATTTGACTACAAGATTCGGTAGCAAACAACCTAACGAAACTAGTTAAAATACGCCTCGGTAACAAGTCATTATATGTGAGCGTCAAGAAACCAATCTTACCGAATGTTTTCATCTGCAGTCACGAGTTAACTTGAAATACACTCCGTGTTTCAACAACGACGAAAAACGAACAGTTAACAACGGTGACAGAGATAACGCATGATAAGTAGCACAGTAAACCAAGTGAGGTGCAAGAACAACAAAAAATTCATCATACAAGTCAGATGGACATCCCAAAGAAACAACTGTAAAATTATAAGTGCAACAAATTATTCATTGTCCGGAACACTTTGTGACATTCTTTGTCATCATGGAGCAAAGAAGTAAGAAAGCACCGCATGACAGAGATAACTCCTGGTGAATTGTTTTGATTTTTTGCTTATCCTTCATTCAGAGGCCCTGAAGGAACAGAAGAAACCGAGCTACAACTAGGATGTGCAGAGCTATTCACCTCAAGCACTGCCGGTGAATACCTATTAAGCTTTTAATTGTTGTGGGGAATAAACAATTATAAACAAGAATTGGCTTATCTTTCGTTTCAGTTAGGTTCCAAGAGGACACAGTTTTCTGAAGTTCTTATGTTACCTCACTATGCAATGTTAAATATATTTAAACTGGCGTTGGCTTGTGCTAATTGTCTTTGTTCAATAGATGTGCTTGTTATCACATAGTTAAGGGAAAAGGTGGAATTTAATTTCGTTTGAAGATTAAATGATTTATGGAGGCATGAGTTGAAATAGCAAACTGGAGATTCAATTAGCGCTGGGGATACGAGCGTGCAGCCTGGTTTTCACTAGCCACGCAAGCTCAAGCGCAAGCACAAGAGCGTTTATTTCACCGTGAAAACGGGCTTAACGCAAGCATAAGCACAAGCATAAGCAAAAGCATAAGCGCAAGGATCAAAATTTTTTCCTTTTCCTTGTGCTTGCGCTTATGCTTGCGTTCGCTTGAGTAGTGTTCGTTTTCACTTGGCATAGTCTTCTTATGCTTTCGCTTATGCTTTTTAATCCCGTTTCAAACGTCGTGCTGCTGCCGTACTGTCGAACTCAACTAATCGAATTAAATTCGACTTAAGCACGACGTTTGAAACCAAGTCGTGCTACTGCCGTGTAGCACGGCAAGGCTTGCCGTGCTACACGGCAGCCGTAGCTCGACTTGGTTTCAAACGTCGTGCCACTCGTGTTGAACTCAATTTTGGATTTGCTTCGTACAACGGCTGCTCAGTGTTTTGATTGCGGCACCCGATGATTCTGGGTTCGAGATTGGGCAACAGATTTTTATTCTACAACGGAATTAAATTTGATGTCTGAAACCAAGTCGTGCTTGAGTCGTGCAACAGTCGAGCCAGGTAAGCACGACAGTAGCACGACGCGCATGCGTTAAGTCAAGGTTTTGTGGGTGCGGTTGATACAAGGTTTTTCAAGGTCCTATAGTTTAGAATTCTCTTCCCACTTCAATTAACTGTTCAGCAAGTTTTCTTACCTTCAAGAAAAAAGTGTTAGAATTTTTATTTAAACAACCTGAATCGGTCATGCCGCACTCACACAGCAGTAAATTATACTTTTGTATTATCCTTCGAGGTGGCCTCTCATGTAAGCCTTGTGGTTTCCTGAGGTCTCCTCGCCACTAACTTAGGTGTGTTACATGTAAATATTACGAAAATGGCAAATAAATGAAATACATAGCAAAAAGAAGCAGTAATGAGTGGATCTACGCTGATCGGTGGAAAGAATAAATTTGTCCGGTGAGATCAACGAAAGTTTTTCATTGCTTTTCAATTTACCACGTTTCCATCAACAGCATAGCTCCACTGCTCCGATAATCCACACACAGTACAACATTTCCCATTCGCTGGTTTCCTTGGGAGTTTAAAGAAAGGATTGAATTGTAAAAAAAAAAAAAAAAAATTTGAAACACCACCATGACATTTGACACCCCCAAAAGGGCACTCCAGGCTGGTGGGGCACTGTTTGGTGTCCATCTTTATAAATTCCTATTTTAAACCTTCATTAAATCTTCAATATTTC
>JAEMWC010001403.1:0-65000 GCA_016490735.1 Pachyseris speciosa | reverse complement strand
ATTACAACAGATGATTACAAGATAAAATAAATACAGTACAAATTACAAAATGTGTGTGGAGGTCAAAGTAGCAAAGGCTTTCTAGTTGACCACCACCTACTTTTGGATAAGCAAAGAGATGGCACTGAGCTTTATTGGGATATAGGAGATGTTTGTAGAGCTTAGGATTGTTGTACAAGAGGGAATTACATGTATATGATTTAAGGTATGTTAGAGATATACTGAACCAAGTAAGGAATCTATACAGGACAAGCTTAATAAAAGAAAAAAAAAAAAAAGAACAAAAAAGACAGAAAAAACAGCAACAACAGCAAGCAAAAACCAGAAACAAAGGAATGGAAAAGAATAACACATCATCAGCAGCAACAACAGCAGCAGCAATGACAAGATCAAAATATAAGCGGACAATTATTGTTATTATTATTATTAACTCTATTATTTTTTCTAATTACTTACATATGGATAATTACATACTATATATTTGATCACTGAACAGATTATATATTATTTGATTGACAAGAGATCAGGTGGGCCCTATAAAGTTTCTTAAACCTGTTAAATGATTTTGTTTTTTTCAATGGCAAGGGAACAGTTTCCCATTAAACAGAAGCAGAGTACTTAAAAGTAAATTTGCCTATGTTGGTTCTAACTTGTGGTTGGTGAAAATTGAGCCTGGCAGAATTTCTGGTGTTATAGGAGTGGACATTTGTTGTAGGTATTAAGAAATTATGGAAAATTGCTGGAACAGTTGTTGGATTGTTATATAATTTAAATGCTAGTGAGCAAATTTTGAATCTAACAACATTTTCAAATTTTCAAATTTCAAGGATTTGGTAATAAGGGAAAGAGGGTTCTCGTTTGTTTGCAAAAAAGATACTACGGATGCATTTATTTTGTTTAGTACAGATCTTACTTAAATTAGTCTGATAAATGTTGCCCCAACACATTGCACCATAATTAAGATAAGGGTAAATAAGTGCATAATACAGTTGTCTTAACATCTTTAAATTCAGGTAATTCCGCAATTGGTAGAAGATTCCAAGGTTTTTAGTCAGTTTGCCTTGAACATGTGCTATTTGAGTTTTCCAGTTCAAATGCTCATATAAATAAATGCCTAAATATTTGATACTAGTTTTGCGATCAATATTTAAAATGTTGATATTGTGTATAGTTGGCTTCTGTGGAGATGTTATTATCATAAGGTTTGTTTTCTTCATGTTAATAGACAGTTTATTGAGATTGCAGTAGTTAATTACTTTCTGAAGTTCTAAGTTCATAACTGCCTCAAGATCTTTTGATGTTTTAGTGGCATAAAAGATATTACCATCATCAGCAAAAAGTCGAAAGGAAAGCATATCTGACGAGTTGGCAAGATCATTTATGTAAAGAAGAAATAATAGTGGTCCAAGGGTTGATCCCTGAGGAACTCCACAAAAAATCTGGAGAAAATTGGATTCAGCATTACCTAGTTTCACACATTGAGTTCTATTAGTAAGGTAACTTGTGAACCAATCTAAAGCTTTTCCATGAACTCCATATTTATGTAATTTCCTTAGCAGTATCTCATGGTTGACAGTATCAAAGGCTTTGGAGAAATCTAGAACCCCGCATGTTATGAGATTGTTGTCAATTGAGGTTTTAAGAATGTCAGTTATTTCTAGAATAGCAAGCTCAGTGGAATGGTCTTTTCTAACCCAAACTGGTATTTGAACAAGATATTGTATTTATCTATAAATGAGATGAGTTGATCATTGACAATTTTTTCTAGGATTTTACTAAATGGTGATAAAACTGCTATGGGGTTATAATTTGCAGGATCTGTTGCATCCCCAGATTTGAATATTGGAGTTACTTTTGAAACTTTAAGTACAATAGGTACAATACCTTGTATGATTGACTGATTGTAAATGTATGCGAAAGGTTTAGATAATTCATGGCTAGCAAGTTTTATTAACTTATTAGGAATATCTAATGAAGCCTTTCTTTCCTTTAGATTTAAAAATAGCTCAGTCACATATTCTTCAGTGACAGCTGATAAGTAGAAGCTATTTGTGGGGCCCTTACGTATATATTTTAGTGGGGTCGTCGTAGGTAGGATTAATTGCACTAGCAAGATTAGGGCCAATTGTAGTAAAGTGCTGATTAAATTGATTAGCAATGTCGAGTTCATTAGTGTAGACCTTATTATTTCTTGTATGACTGACACGAGGCTCATATCCAGCTGAGTATGAGAAAACATTGGGCATCAAAATGCCTCAGAGGATCTTTTGCACGTAAAGTTTCAGCAAAGAAGCAACCCTCCGCAAGCGACCCTCTGAAAATCTCAGCAGCAAGTTAGGGTTGTTATTGCAGGACCCCACAGCGACATTTTTTACCGTCTTTTTAAAACATGGATTTTTTTCTCTTCTCTATGTCATTTAAAATCTCTCGGATTATATTAATTTTCACCTACTAATAGTATATTTTTTGTATGTTTATAGTTTCTTAAATTGAATTTTCTTCGTGTTTTGGATATGTCGCGGAATGTTCCGGGAGGTTTCTTTTCGATAGTGATTGAACGAAATGAAGCTCTTGGGGCGAACATCTAAGCTCCCAATATGTTTAAATTAAAAAAAAAAAAGAAGAAGAAAAAGAAAGAAAGAAATTGAACGATAATATATATATATAACCAATATCTGAATTTACAGACTCGAAAGAGTTGTGATCTTGATAACGTGCAAATTATGGCAAAACTGTCGTGAGTTCAGATATGATATTGGGTCACCGCTGATCACCTTGCACCACCAATAGCACCGCTGCTGAGTGTTATGCAGGTGGGTTGGGACTTGGTGTAGAAACGCTGCGAGATGTTATATTTGATACTGTTTTTTCACCAGAACCGAAGAAGAAGTTGGTCGAGCTGTCAAGGAATCGGGAGTGAAAAGAGAGGACATTTTCTTGGTGACTAAGTTAGCGGACGATGACCACGGATACGAGGAATGTTTCCAGGCTTTTGATACAAGTCTTAAGAAGTAAGATTATTTCAATTTGTAAGGTGTTACTTAGTAAAATTGTAGTCAATAAAGGGTTGGTAAATGAATCGAGTGTCGTATAAAGCTCTTTAACTAACTTTTTCCAGTGCCTAATGCACATGTACCTAATCTAGCTAACTGAGCCAGTATCATGGCGAAAAAAATCTATCCGTTCATTTTCATTTGTCCTCATGTGCCAAATGGAACTGTCCAGGGTTGGATAAATTCCACTCGTTAATAGCTTGTTCTGCCTGTCGGTAATGTTTTTTGAAAATTGATTATTGTGCTCAAAATTCTTCCCGGACAAATATAGGAGGGAGGCTGGGCCTAACCCCTATTACTTATTAGATATGCATTATGCATAGCAAAATTATAATTCATTTTACTTTGTACAATACCATTACTTTATAATTCTTATTAGTATGTGAGGAAGTGAGCACGTTTCAGCTAATAATCACATAAATCACAAGTTGTTTTCATTTTTTTTCTTAAAACTGTTATGCATATCCCATTAGTGTTACTCTTTGTCCGTTAATCTGCTCAAATTATGCTCGAAAATGCCTTATTCTTCCGGCAGAATGCTTTTCTGAAATATCGCTTATTCTATTCGAAATCCTACCGGCAGAATATATCCGAGGCTAACTGTCAGACGACCATAATGTAACTATACAACTACAGAACTATATAACCAAATCACTTGAATGTGTGCGTGTCCACTTTTTGTCATAACAGGCTCGACGATGACATGTGTGAACTCATTTTTTTGTTAAAGGCTTGGTGTAGGCTACGTTGATTTGTATCTCATCCACTCCCCTGCTGTGGGAAAAAATGTTGATTCCTACAAAGCCATGATGAAATTAAAGGAACAAGGACTTATAAGGTACAACCAATGTATTAGTGTATTCTCCAAATCAGTAGGATTTTGTTGGTTTGCGTTGTAAATGTTTTACCACGGTTTCTCAAGGATTCTGGGAAGTAAAGTTTTAAGCTCTCGAACGGCTGATGAGGAATAATGACGGTGACAAGTTGATGTGAAAAGAAATCTTAATTACTTAAATATAGGTAACCGGCCGTACGGCTGCTGTCCAAAAGGCCGGATAGGGCAGCAAATAAATTTATTTTTTTTCATTGTTCTTTTGCCAGTGGTGAAGATTGGAGCTTAAGCATAAGAATTTATCCAATGCGAATCACCAGTGTAGAGGAAATTAAATGCGTTTTCCATTCGTACAAAATTTTGTTTCGAAATGGGATGCAAGAGACTTAAACAATTTAAAACAGATTATAAAATTTTCAGCAATTTGTCATCATTTCCTTTATAACAAAAAAAAATGCTGCGTGATTGGCAAGTGGAAGCGTCCCTCGTTGTCATGTTCCGTTTACACGTGATTTAACTGAAAGTATTTGCATCAATAGGTCAATCGGTGTCTCGAACTTCGGCATTAATCACCTCAAAGAGATGAAAAAGGCAGGGCTTCCGACTCCAGCTGTCAATCAAATAGAACTCAATCCCTATTGGCGCTTAGAAGACGTTGTCGGTTACTGCAAAGAAAAAGTAATTGCTGTCATGGGTTATTGTCCAATATTTCGCGGCCAAAAAAATGGAGATCCTACGCTGATTGAAATAGCTAGTAGGTAAGTGACGTGATATCAAGGATTCTACAGTAAACAGCTGTGAATCCAACGATACCCGGTCCGGCATTGTTGAGCCACAAGCTCGGGTTTGGGGGGTGGGGGGGGGGGGGCTACTCCCAGAAAGACCAAAATCTTCGATTTTCCCTACCCTATTTCAGACCTGATCAAAACTTTAAAACCCTATTTCAGAACTATTTTACGGACACGGTCGGCTTAAACATATAATTTGAGAAGGGCGTTTGTTGGTGGTCTTATCGCCTAATGAAGAAAAAGTAGCTTCTTCTTAAAACAATACCCAATTCAAGTCTAGAGTGCTCAAACCATACCCTATTTCAGACCAAAATGGTCAAAATCGATATCAAATGTTCAAGCAAGCAACCGTGGACAATAATCGTGCTGGTATACGTTGGATCAAACTGGTGATCTGATCGGCGTAATAAAATTAACAAAGAGTATAAAAGCAAGGGCCGATACAACGTAGAATGGTTTTAAGTTTTGTGTACTATATTTCGGCTGGCCAAACCAGTCTTCTTCAGGTGCAATGGGGATTTACATTGGAAGGGCTGTTTATGTAGTAATATACCGGAAACGCGTAACCCTATTTCAGACCAAGACGGCTAAAAACCCATACCCTTTGGGGCCGCACATACCTATATAGCCTATAAAAGGGAGTGTCCCCCCTCCGGGGGACCGAAAGGGTCGCGTTGGTTTGGGGCATCCCGGAGTACTCTCATTAGGTGGTTATCGTGCTCCTCTGAGACCTCTTCATGGAATGAGCGTTCCGAACGGAATAATGATGCACTCGAAATACACAGAATATGCGTTCTAGTTAAGGCAAAACTACCTGCTGTCACGGCTCCTAACGGTATTAATTTACCACCAGGCTCTTTCCGCCGTGGACAAGATTGCGCCACTTGTCCTTACATTACTACACCACAAATTTAATATGCATGATACAATGTAACCGCTGCCATTTACAATACATAGGTGAAACTAAGCGACGTCTCAAAGACAGATTCAATGAACAGAGACGCCCATTCGACAAAACTAACATTAAATCCAAACCTACCACTTTCCGAACATTTTCTCTCAAATCCTAACCACTGCCACACTGATATGTAGCTTATCCAACTTGAACTAATCCACTCCTCACGTGATTCAATCAGAAAAGCCAAAGAGTCATTTCTTATAGCCGGATTTCGCGGGGACTTTAGAAATTGATGTGATGAATTGTAATTTAGAAAGGCTAATATTGTTTTATTTATGTAATTAATTATTTTTTTAAAATTGTTTTTTGCATCATCGTGTCAACGTCATTTCCGCCCCTCCTATGTATTGTGACATCCTCCAAAATATAATATTGTTATCCATTTTTATAATTTAGTAACATCTAAACCTAAAGAAGGCTGAGTTGGCCAGCCGAAATATTGTTCTCAAATATATTACGTTGTATCAACCTTACAGTAGTCTGTGGACTTCTAATCGTCCGTTCTTTTTCGAAAGATTCGGTAGGCCCGCCATGTCTACAACGTGGCACCTGAAGTCAATTTCAGATGCCCCAGTCCAGATTAATCTGTGCGCTGTTCTCAGGCCATCCCTGCAAAGAGTATTCCCACTTTTAGAGATTATGTTCTTTTGGAAAACTTTTTTCCTGTTATTCTGTCATTCCGGATTAAGTATATTGACCGTTTCAGAGTTGCGTGGGGAACTGGGGCGAGTTCCAAACTTTAACCAATCGATAAATTGACAGCCTCATCGAAAGACCACGTCGAGATCGATCAAATTGCTTGACGTATTCTTCCGCTGATCGTTGTTGATCATGTTACCGTGCGTCTGCTTGGTAATAGTTTACTGATAACGTCGAAATTTACATCTACATCTGCATATGGTAACTTACAAAATCTCAAGGACGTGAAGCAAGTATTAAAACAGAGATAAAAATAACTGATACATAAAGTTTATAAAAAATAAATGTCAGCAGCTGCTTTGAAGGTGCCGATGATTGGTTTATCAATTACTTCTAACGGCAGCTCGTTCCAGTCTTAAAATGTGGTAAAAACAAAAGTTGTACACTAGCAGCAGAGTTTACTATGACAAACCAACCAGCGAAACAGTTATAGTTGGAAGGACAGCACTGATATGCAAAAATTTCATTAGCGCCCACTGGCAGCACGTGTATTTTTCGGTCTCCATTGATTTTACTAATTTTCGTTTAACAGTGCTTAAAACGTTGCAGTGAAACTGTCCTATGATGGCGCTACATTATGGAAGGTCAGTTTTACTCTCAATTTTTTTCGACTATATATGTCTCGCGGCCATTGAGTTGTGAAGTTTGGAGGAACCTAGTCAATAATGGCGTCGCGCGTACACGGCCTACCCGACGTGGATGCCGAGCCGGACGTATGAAGAGGAGAAGTATTCCTACCATAGTAACATATTCCAGGCAAGACTCAGGTCATGTGCGATATAATTCTACGCTTTTTGATCTTGGTGAGCAAAATCTGAGTGAAGTTAGTGAATTAAATATTCAACTTGACACCCTTTCAACCAACTTCTATCGCACTGTTGTTAAACACGCCCATTGTTACTAGCACAAAAGGAACGTTCATCTTTGTTAACTCTATGTCATGCTAACGTTCATCGGTGAAGTCCAAAACCGTTAATTTACGGGATTATATCTATCATACTGATATGGATAGTTTTGCACTAACTGAAACCTGGCTGAATGACAACGATACTGCGGCGAAACTTGAATTCTTTCCCACAGATACTCATAACTTTATTCAGCAAAATCGGTCTGGTCGTCGCGGCGGTGGAACTGGCCTATTGTTCAAGAAAAGTATTGATGTGAAAAAGATTGACGCTGGGGAGAGATCTTCTTTTGAGTTCTCAGAGTGGCGAGTGGGTTTTAATTCACTCAGGGCGAAGCTTGTCATCATCTATCGCCCTCCATACTCGCAAGCCCATCCTATCACGGCTCGTGTATTTTTCGAGGAGTTTGCCTCTTATCTCGAGACAATTATTCTAGCTGCCGAGTCGCTTATACTAACTGGTGACTTCAATTTTCATGTGAATGCAGCTGATGATCCTGAGGCAAGAGTTTTCCTGGATCTACTCACGTCAATGGGACTTAAACAACATGTGACTGTTTCAACCCACATCAGCGGCCATACTCTCGATCTAGTGATCACGCGTGAGTATGATCCCATTATCGCGAGTGTTCCAGTGGCTGACCGATATCTTTCTGATCACTCATCAGTACTTTGCTCTGTTAATACAACGAGGCCTGTGCGCGAGACGAAGGAAATTTGTCATCAGCAATGGAAGGTTATAGATTTTGATGCATTGCGCCTGGATCTGGAGGAATCTGATCTCTGTTCAAGTGATTACAGAGATCTAAATGAACTGACATCTACTTATCAATCAACACTCTCTATTCTTCTGGAAAACGGCACGCGGCGTTGAAGAAGAAGGTTAAAGTTTGTAGACAGCGAGTGCCCTGGTTTAATAGCGACATTAAGTGTGTTATTAGGGCTAGACGGGTGGCCGAGAGGAATTGGCGTAGGACAAAGTCCCAGCACGATTTGCGCGCCTTCAAAGACGCGCGAAATAAAGCAACTCGTGTTATGAATAAAACGCGCTGTGAGTTCTACACTGACCTCATAGCCGAGAACAGCACAGACCAACGGAAATTGTTCCGCATTACTAAGTCGCTATTGCGTGAGCCGACTGAAGTATCATTTCCAAAGCATATATCCCCAGCTGATCTTGCGAATAGCTTTGGTCATTACTTCGTGCAAAAAATTGACAACGTCAATAAGTCTTTAGACGATCTGAGCCCTTCATTGGCGTCAGAGGCTGGAGAAAGGGATTGCACTGCTTTGGATGGATTCACGGGTGCTACCTTCGCAGACTTTAAAGCGGTAACAAAAGAGCAGGTTGCTGACCTCATAAGGAGTGCTACTAAAAAATCGTGCCCCTTGGATCCAATGCCCACCTCGGTGGTTCTCGAGGTTATTGATGTATTGCTGCCGGTTATTACGGACATGATCAACTTGTCATTTGAATCAAGCAAATTTGCACTCGCCTGGAAGGAGGCCTTAGTACGACCATAGCTGAAAAAAAGTGGTCTCGAGATTGCGTTTAAGAATTTTCGCCCAATTAGCAACCTACCCTACGTCTCTAAATTATCAAAAAAGGCGGCAGCTATCCAACTTACCGATCATATGACAGCTAATGGCTTGCATATGCAGCTCCAATCAGCATATAAACAACATCACAGCACAGAGTCGGCGTTGCTAAAGGTGAAAAATGACATTCTCCTTTATATGGAGGCGCAAAAGGTAACTCTTTTAGTGCTCCTTGATCTTAGCGCTGCATTTGATACAGTTCGGCATGAGACCCTGCTGAGTCGTCTGACCTCGAGGTTTGGAATGGATGGCAAGCGCTTGACTGGTTCGCGTCATATTTGGCAGATCGTTCACAACGCGTTGCCGTGAATGGAGGTGTTTCATCTACCTTTCCCCTGAAGCAAGGGGTTCCACAAGGGAGCTGTCTTGGCCCTATCCTTTTTACCGTAGACACAAGTAAGCTATTTGACATAGTTGAAAAGCATCTGCCAAGCGTTCATTGCTATGCTGACGATTCACAGTTGTATTTGGCGTTCAGCCCGAATGTCCCAGGCGACGATGAGATCGCGCTTAACGCTATGTGTGACTGCATTAAAGATTTAAGGATTGGATGATCAGGGATCAGTTAAAGCTGAACGACGATAAGACTGAATTTTTACTTATAGGCACCAAACAGCAACTTGAGAAGGTTAACTTTAGTAGTATCACCGTTGGTAACGCACTCATAGAAGCTAAATCTGAAGTTAGGAATCTTGGGTCATGGTTTGACTCTCATTTTAACATGTCTCTCCATATTAGTAAGCTTTGTGCCTCGGCCTTTTACCATCTACATAATATAGGTCGTATTCGTAAGTTTTTAAGTCTAGATGCTACCAAACCTCTCGTGAATGCGTTTGTCACATCACGCGTAGACTATTGCAATAGTCTTTTATATGGTCTGCCTGCCATACAAATCAACAAACTGCAACGTGTTTTAAATGCTGTTGCGAGGCTGGTAAGCCGCGTGCCGCGCTATTGTCACGTAACACCCTTTTTGCGCGAGCTGCACTGGCTACCTGTCAGACAGCGGATTAATTACAAGATACTGCTTTTGACGTTCAAGACCACTCACGGGAAGTCGCCAGTTTATTTGCAAGAGCTAATTTCAGTTAAGATGCCAGGCGCGTATAGGTTAAGATCATCTTCTAATGGTCTCCTACTTGAACCGCCATCTTTTCGAACTAGAGCCACCTTGGGCGATAGGTCATTTCAAGTAGCAGCACCAAAATTGTGGAATGCTCTGCCGCATGAAATCCACTCTATTTCTAACATCAATACTTTCAAGCGCCATCTTAAGACACACCTGTTTAGCAACGCTTTTAATCACGTATAATATATTTTTTATATTTTTTATTTTTATTTTATATTGTACATTATAAATCTTTTTAAATTGTATCATATGTAAAGCGCATTTGATCATATTTACATGGAAAATGCGCTATATAAGTTTTTAAATTATTATTATTATTATTATTATTATTATTATTTCGCACACGCGTGTAATACTGTTAACACTGAGCTTATGGGACACTTCGTGGGGAGCCGTTGGATAATTTGACAGCTTATCGTTATGTGACAAGCCTCTTGTACACTTCGGTCGAAATGTGTTTGGCTTTAATAACTCTTAATAAGAAGTGACACCATAATGCTAAACTCTCGTTTTTAACAGATACGGCAAATCAGTACCGCAGGTTCTTATTCGTTGGGCTGTTCAGAAAAACTACATCACCATTCCAAAGTCAGGCAATCCAGAACGAATTCAACAAAACGCCCAAGTTTTTGACTTCAGCATGAGCGAGGATGACATGAAAATACTGGTGAGTAATTCAAATTAGACTTTCCGTGAGCTTTTCTGGCCCCCGGCGTCCACACGCATACAGATATTTTGAATTCGCAACTTTTTTTTTCCGGATTCGCCTTCTTTCCACACGTATCCGGCGAATTCGCAACTTTTTAAATCCGCTCTCCAGAGTGGAAATTTTTGAATACGCAAAGAATTTAAAATCGTGTGGACGGTCGAATCCGGATATTTACAAATCCGATGAATCTTCCGCCAACTCGCACGCCTAATGGCGCATGCTCTGTTGACAATAGGCACAGAAGAGTCCTGGGCGAGAACGAATCCGGAACTTGTGGACGGGCAAATTCGATTTAAAATTTATTTATTTTATTAGCTTCACCATAAGCAGGGTAACCACAACAGCGGGTAGCCAATTACTGTGGGCCCATTTATAAAATTGCAGTAGAAGAACACAGTTAACGACAACATGTTACAGAACGAACAAGACTATGAGCGCGGTTAAATTTAAGACATATAGTTTGACAGTGCGAGGGTTGTCACAGCCGTCCTAAATAAAATATGTTGAATGAATACGTTGCGTGTGGATGTGAAAATTTGTTAATCCGCAGAATGTCAGATTTAAAAATATTCGGATAGGTGTGGACGGGGCCTCTATCAGAAAAAGCTCATAAAAGCCTGGAGCCAGTTGCTCGAAGCATGGTTAGCGCTAACCGGGGTGAAATACCATGACAGCCTATAGGTTTTGATACATCTTAACCAATGGTTAGCATTAACCATGCTTCGAGCAAATCAGCACTGGTCGGTAGGGTAACAGTTGAACCATCATCATCACATAATATTATTCATGATCAGGCTGCATTTTCGCTTCTAGTAATCCACACGATGTTAGCCTGCAACAAAACAACAAAAAAGAGATGTTTTCGCACGCTTACGCTGCCGACTTAACAAACAAAGTAATACCCTGTTTATTCAACCAGTCTCTATCACAGCGTTATATTGTCCCCTTCTAAAGGCCAACTCATAGAAAACGGTATTAGCTGTCTCGATTAGCACTATGTGCTCTTAGAGCAAATGCCAAGAAAATTTTTGTTTAAATAACAAAAAAAAAAAAAAAAAGAAGAAGAAGAAGAAGAAGAAGAAGAAAGAAACTGACTAGGAATTGTGCGAGGTTGCGCAATTTATAATTAAACTATCGTCCACAATATTACAAAACCAACATCAAGCAGTTTACAATCCTCCACCAAGGTCCTAAGGTTTGGAATTCCCTACCCCGTGATCTTGCCTTATTGGCCCCAGATATTCTAGCTTTGAGACTTCACTGAAAAAGTCCTTATCAACAGTAAACTAAATAAACTCGCCTGTCCTTTGCTATGACCACAGCTCAGAGCGTTAAAGAACGGGGAGTGAAAAACCAAACTAAGCCATGGTGTATTTTGTTTTTACAAACAGGATGCAATGCCAACGGAGCAATGCTGTACTCCATTGGGGAATGTAACAGAGTGTCCTTGGAAAGGATAGATTGAAAATATTCACGCATTATAGTAGTAACAATAACTGAATACAGTTGAACTCCGGTAACTCGAATTACCAAGGGAAATAGAAATTACCTTGAGTTATCGGGGTTTCAAAAGCATGAAATATAAACTAGCTGTTCTTCAGAATGCTTAGCGCTAAATCTCACTTTAACATTTGTTAAAAAAATCTATTCACATGATTGATTTGAAAAATAGTCCGTCATAAGTCCCCGGCGTTTAGCAGCCATTCTATTTCTGTCAATGGTGTTGCACAGCCTCCAATGCCGGACTTAAAGTCAACAAACTGATCGTTTAAAAACAGACTGTATGTTTCAAGCACATCAGTTGCCGCTGACACACATTTGCCGCTGATGCACAAGTAATGGCAAACAAATCGATTCCAGATTACGCGCAATCTCGTACCCAGAATCCTCAGGCTCTTTGGCCAGCAGTTAGCAGTTAGTCGCTAGGAGAGACTCTGGGAGAATGGGAAAAAAATCAAACTTTTTGATTGGCTGGACCGGAACGGCTTCCATTATTTTACCCCAGATTTTCTGGGAAAATGGCGGCCATTATCCCAGAGTCTCTCCGGGCGTCCACTCGCTGGCCAAACAGCCCGAGGACTCTGGGTACGAGATTGGATTACGCGCCATTATTTCTCTTCGCCGGAAAGAACTGTGAAAACCGTTTGTTTACTGACATACAAACGTGTGATATCGACAAAGGTTAATTGGTCGTAATATAAGTAAACTTCAAACTGCTCTATTTTCAAAAGAAAGCAAGCTACCGAGCTGAAAACATGCCAGCAGATACATTTCTAAACTGTCTTTTACGTGATGAAGATAAAAATGCAAAAGTCTGTTTACTTTTGAATTTTAGTTTTTAATGACGTCACGTGTGATATTAAATGTAATCTTACGTTGCAACATGTTATGGCTCATTAGTCCACAAAAGTGAATTACAAAGAAATGTACCTGAAAGGAAGTAAATATCGCTTCGAGTTATCGGGGTTAAAATTACGGTAAATATATGAGGCAAATCCAAGGGAAATCAGTTTTGCTTCGAGTTAGCGGGGAATTCGAGTTACCGAGGGTTCAACTGTAACAATAATACGAAGAAGTGACTTAAAAATACATTTAACAATAAGAAATTGCGAAAACAAAAACATTACTTAAAATCATTTTAATATTTAAAAAGGCTAAAATAACTACGTTTCGGCGCTAGCTTGTTTGTGACAGAGAAAGCCGTATCTGAATGTCAAAACAGCTGCGCTTTCCTTAACACAACAATGGCAGGCGGTAAAAGAATCTTCCTTTTTCTTATGTTTGCTTCTCTGCTGGTGGCCCAGTTACAAGAGATTTCTGCGAATCATAGGCCCCGTCTTGAATTTCTGGATAAGAGTTTTTAGCATTTCAATGAGCAGATGCAAAGAATGTTAAAATAAGTTTTGTTTTGTTAAAAAAAGTTTTGTCTAGGATTTACTTAAACTGAGTGTTACTAATAAGCCTTCTCTTATTTATTTGTAAAGTTCAAACACCCTGGCAAAACAAAACGAAACATGTCTATTGTGCATGTTGAATCGCTGAGAAATTTTCTTTATTTGGAAAGAGAAAATACCATATCGAAGTTCATTAAGTAACATCAATGCCTCTGAACTGGCTGAAAACCAAAAAGAGCAGTTTTACTGGGACTGGCGACCTGAAATAACCATAGAGTTAAAGAGGGCAAGCAGCCAGTTTAACAAAAGTGATAATACTAGTTTAGGTCGGTACACATACAGACAGACATACGCCTGAAGACAAACAGTGAGCAAAAATAAAATGGAAGGCGAAAATACTAAAGAATAAATAGGATGAAACTAGAGTTAAAAATAGTACATGAAGTAAGCAAATGGTATGACAAAAATATTAATATATGGTGAAAGTTATGGATAGTGAAAAACAGTTTTACAAATCTAATATTGCAGGCGCTTCCTAGTAAGTGTAAACTATTAATTCTCTACGAGACACCTGTCTGTTTTATTTTGTTTAATTTTCACCGCCCTTAAAATATAAACGCCGGCTATCGCTCTGACTCACCGTCATCATCAGCCTGGGTTTAAAGTGCCTATGATTGAAGTAAAAAAGATTCGAATTTTTGAAGCTTGTTGTGTCATGATTACAAAATGACAAACGAAATTTGACAGAATCAACTAAAGCCGAATTTGTTTTGCTCTCCAAAGAATGTCAAAATTCATTAAATCGTGTTCCGTGGACTGGGAACGAATCTTTGCTCAGAACAATGGTAATGACGTAGGAAATGCCACGATACCCGTGTCTTCTGAAGCATTTCCTACGAGACAGCTTTGTAATATAATGGTTTGACCGCGCAAAAGATGGAGACACATTTTGGCGCCAAATTTAAAACTTTCTTAAAATCTACATGTTAAGAATGAGAAAATGATAAACTATCATATTAGATTAAGAAATTTTTTACTTCATAGGCAATTTAAAGCATGGATTTGTTCGTCTACTGATTTTACAGTCAGTGTCGGTACATTCCTCGTTTAGAAATTTGAACGATTTTAGTTTTGTTATGCACCTATCAATTTTGTACCGACGGGGGGCGGGGGAGATAACGGGATGGGGTGGGGACTTTAATCCGAAACGCAATTTTTGAGTCAAACCTCCCCACCCTTGGGGTAAAGTTTCGAGTTCAAAGTTCCCTACTGTAGGGATTGAGGATCCAAGAGGTTGACCTGTTAAATGCTTAAACAATACAAACACATACTCCAGGTGGTAAGAATCTCAGTTTTAACAATGGGATGAAAGAACACTGAAAGAAACCGATGGTTTATAGTAAAAACAGATTGGGCAAATTTTCCTTACCTTTCTTTCCTCCATCTTGTTCTTTTTTTTTTTTTTTTTATTTTTTTATTAACAGCAAACAGCAATGTAACAGAAACAAATTACATGTACAAACCAATTACAAGAGCACGTTACACGAAGAAAAATTGAAGAGTGGAGCAATTTAGTAATATACTTATAGAATTTTTAGATAATTACAAAATTGTCGCATATTTTCCAATAGATTGTCCGTCAGCGGAATAGGAAAAAAAGGCCAATTAAAGCCAGTCAACAAAAGGAGTCCATTTTGAGGTGTCTCCCGCTTTTGTCTCTATTGTTAGTCTAGATTTGACAAGACGTAAAAAGGAGGCAAAAATTGGCTTGCCATATATGATAACGCGCTAACAGGAAACAATAGTTTAATTGAAGCGTATATTTTGTTCTTGCCTCACGTGGACTTTTGGGTATTTTTATAATAGCAAAGCATCATATCCAGGGTTTCAAGAAGGCAGCATCGCATCGTGTATTTTACCATGGCAAAGTCCAAGCTTAGGAAACGGTCTTTGATGAATATTATCTCAGTTTTCCAGTTTGATCTAACTTCCCCACCCTGGGGCCTACATTCTCTTCAAAGTTTGCCAAAATTACCCACCCGGGGCAGGAAATGTCGATCAGAGTCCCCACCTCATCCCGTAAACCCCCCCCCCCCCCCCCTCTGGAATAACGTTGATAGGTGCATTATTCGAGCGTCATTTGTTAAACAGGAAGAGCTGCTTCAAAAGGCTAAGGGCTGAGGCAACTTGACACAAAGAGGAAACTATTGGTACAGGATTTATTGAAGAGGTAGAATATTCAATTTTTCCCAGTGTGGACGGGAATTGTGATCCTCATCAGATATATTTTTAGTTGCCGTCAGGCTGCATCACGTGGCCCAACATCACCTTGCAGTTCCAACTAGAGCCGTCACATTATTATTCTATTTCGTTTCAGATAAACCACGAGACGAATTCGAAAAGGGCTGCGGAAAGCATGGAACTAATCCCTTAATCAAGTTTAAACTTATGCCCTTTATAGGATGGCCTATAGAGGCCTCATGAGTACCTCTAAACGTCGTTAAGATAAATTCATGCAGCTGATTTTTCACGTACCGGATTCCAAAGTTAAAATGCCCCAAATCAAAACAGTGATCAAGTCGAAGGGCCTTGTTGAAGAGAATGTGACTTGAAAGAAAGTAAGGTTGTTTATGTTCAGTTGCGTGGGGTAACAGGTTGATATGCGGTTTGTGCAAATGTCAAGAAAAACTCTCGAATGAGAACTGATTTCTTTCGCCGGAAAATTGAGTGCTTCATTTGGGCAATTCATTGCAATTGACGTAGAGAGTACGGATGGGCGAACTGATTTGATTATTTCAGAAAATTCAGTGGAGCACGCTTTTTACTGTCAGATATCCTGCTGGGAATCTTAAAATAACATTCTCAAGCTCATTAAGGTAATTCATTTCGGCAACTACCAATGACCGGATGTATACCACATCACGTGCATGTGTTTCAAAAACAGTATACCTGTACCATTCTCCAGTGAGAGTGGTATATACCACTAAAGTATGGAAATTGACAACGTGCATCACGTCTTCTATTTCAAAGTCACACCCATTCGCGTTGCTTCCTTCATTTCTGCATCCAGAATACGCCTAAATACCACACCTACCAAAGCGAACGAAAAAAAGTACTATTAAAAACAACAATACACACAACTAATTTATGCGAACCAAATTTTATCCCCAGGAAAAAATATAACTCACCTTCGGTCGGACATGTCTAAAGGGTTCAATGCAGCCCTACCATTTACATCAGAAAAGTGGCGCTTCAGACCACAAATAATTGAGTACAACGAACGCGTTGCTTACGTCTTGTACGAACTTCGACAGTCAGTAGTTGCGATTGCATGCAGACATATCTGTAATGGTCGTGTCCAATGTTTGTATTTCTTCCTCCAAGTCTTCGTGGTAAAGAAGCCCTCGGGTTCCAAAGCACAGCACTTCACTAATCGATTCTGTTTCCATTCCTCGAACACCTTAAACGACCATTTGGTTTTATAAGAAGTTGATTTCGGCACTGCATTATCTCATCCTCCACGCTCTTAGACCGCTGAAATCCCGAAAACGGCTTTGTTGCGGTATACGACATCCTGACTGAACCACAACTTGTAAATGTTTAAAAAGATAACAACAGTTTTTAATTTGTAGACATGTTTCGATGTTGCAAATATCATCGTCAGTTACACAATGTTTGAAAAACCGTCGGTAATAATGCACATGTCATCGGCTTCCCCGTGGGGTCGACCCCCGGGCTAACCAGGGGGATTGTAAAATCAGTGGAGCAAACTTGAGGAATTTCCCCGGGGGGTCGGGGAATCTCTCAAGACAAAGTCTCCTGAGTTAGGTGTCTCTCAGCTTAAAATTCCCGTGACATCCTTTTCAAACTTGTGAATTCCCCCACCCCCTAATCTTTGATCGTAGAACAATGTCAAGATTTCCCCCTACCCTCGGGCAAAGAATCCCGTCCATCTCCTTTTATTCCCCCACATATCTCCCTGGTAGGCCCGGGGGTCAACCCCACGGGGAAGCCGATGAAGTGTGCATAAATAACAACTAAGCCAAACATGCATAATTAATTACGATAAAGTGACAAGAAATTGATAACAGATTTGAGTGAGTAGGAAAGTGACATTTTTTATTTTTGTTTCCTTTACATAACGATTTAGGGGGAAGAGAGATTTTTTAACTGTTTTTTCCTTTTCCTCATTTTTTTCTCTTTTTGTTTTCATTACGGAATAACCAGATTTTAAAAGAAATACGTGTTTGACGCGATTTCGTGCTCTTTTCGCGCCCTTTTGGCCAACGTTCGCGGTACTGTTGTCACAGAAAACAATAAAAAGCACTCGGCCTACGGCCTCTTGCTTTCATTTGTTTCTCGCTGTTTGGATACCCCGATGAAACACTCACTCGCGTTTTGGAAATAGTACTTCACGACGCTCTGAAAAGCTTTCCTTGTGGGACGCACCAAATTATCCATGTATGAGGGGGCGGGGGGCAAGGGTATTTTCGTGACGCCGTGATCCGGTTTTTTGTGCTCTGTGAATCGTGATTTGATAAAAAACTGTTCCGTGAATCGTGATTGAAGTGTATTCCGTGTGGCGTGAAATGCAAAAGTCCTTGGCTGTGAAGTAGCTGAATTCAGTCGTGATTCGTGAAATCGAAAATTTACTATCGTGACTTCGTGACAAGACCCCCCTTGCCCCCCCCCCCCCCTCTCATGTATTTACATCATAACATGACACTACCACGGGACTTTTGATACAGATTTCCACGAGGCCACCAGAACATTTTTATCTTCTTTTGTATTGTGTATTTTGTCTCAGCCCAACACCACTACAATTATTTGCTCAATACGGATGCTTGAATATATGTTTTTGTGGAACTGTAGAGCACTTTCCCTTGTTAATGCTTGGAAATGTTTGAATTTGTTTAAAAAAATCAAATATAATCGAAGCTTCGTCTTTCTGTAACGTTAACGTTTCGCGAAAATCGCCATGAATTTGTAAAAAAAAAAAACAAAAAACAATCAATCCCCCCCCTCCTCCCCAAAAAGAAAACGAGTTACCTCCCTACCTCTGAAGTAGTATGGCGCGCCACAGAGGCTGAGCATTCACAGTTAACACTGCATCAATTCTAGAGCCGTATCCTGGTAATCAGTGCTGCAACATGTCTAGAATTTCTCAAGCTTGATAGATGGGCAGTCTTTCAGTTGATCATCACAATAGAAACAACTCTTGCACAATGCAAGTCGGCTGAGGGTCCGTGACGATAACGTATCGTTCTCTGAGAGTCGCTAATGTATGAACTAGCTACTGGCTCCAGTAGTGGTTTGGTTGATAATCGACCGACCACACCCGTGTCATGAGCGGGTTGCGGACTGAGTGGCGACCAAGAGACACCTTGTAGTGCGACATGGACTGAGGCTGGAGTGGGGTGTGGGAAAACTGCTCTCAGAGTCGTTTGACGCCAAAAAGGTGACAGGTAATAGTCAGCGATTAAAGTGAAATTTGGAAGATTAAGCTAAAGTAACATTCATCGTTGTGTTCTGAAAAATTTTCCAAGGTATTTCACTGTTGTGTTTATTCAGTTTTACATGCACTATTGTGTTTCAGTCCTTACCATGTGTGTGATACTGTGTGATAATTCCCTACTTGTATAACTAAACTTCAGTCAACAATTGTTGATATTTCAAGTGTACTTCACGACAGATATTAGAGAGGGAGGGGCTTATTACAAAAAAAAAAACGACTTCCAAACGGGGGACTTATTAGAGAGGAGGCTGCGGGGGGGGGGGGGGGGGGGTGGGGTTAATAGAAGGGGGGGGGGCTTAATAAAGCTTTTACGGTAAGCGCCTTTGTGAGCCCGCTCGCAGAACGTCAACACTAGTGCCCAAGTCTCCCGTGGTACCTCGGGCAGTTAGAAATGTTGATACAGAAGTTTGCAAGAAGGGCACAGTTTTCTAAATTTCGTAGCGGCGTCCGAGCATTAAATAAACTCAAAACAATGAGTATAGAAGGAGAAGATCTGGAAAGAAGAGTAATGTTAAACGATGGCCATAGAATGCCTTTGTTTGGTCTTGGCGTGTACTGTGCTTTGGGAGAAGAGTGCCGAGGGGCGGTGAAGTTTGCTTTGCAGAATGGATACCGGTTGATTGATACTGCAGCTCTGTACAAGTGAGTGTGATGTACATTGTAATGATCCTCAGTTAGACCCCCTACTCTAATAATAACTCTAATATTAAGCCCCGGCCTCCCGTCTGCCTCAACATTTCCTTCACCATTTCAATCATGAATGTACATGTATTAAACACTTCATTTGCACTGATCCAAGTATGGTTTGTCCACTTTCTGGAAGTCCGGAACACACTAATTTGGTCTTGATCTTCTGCTGTATGACCTCCATCTTCATGCGCTGCAATGTTCCACTTTGCCTCTGGTAATGATACTCCTCTTTCTTTGAAATTCAAATACAAAAGATCCCCGAGGGAGGGTAAAAAAAAAAAATGATGGCTCATTGTAAGCACAGTTTATAAACCAGTCCAAGCTTGGGGCTCCAATTACTAAATAAATAATTACTAAGTAATTACATAGCATTTTGTTTTAGCTCCAAAAAGACACAAGAATAAATTTGACCACTAACCAATAATACATAAGAAAACCTAAGAACCATGTCACCGTGACTAACTCACGTATGTTTTAATTTGTAGCATGAAGTCACTGTAAGTCACTGTAAGTCTATAAGTTCTTACAGGTACAAGTGTGACCATAGTCATCAAGTGTATTCCACTGTTTTGCTTTCTTTATTGATGTGACTTAAATGTTTATTTAAATGTCTCAGAAATGAAACTGAAGTTGGTCAAGCTATCAAACAATCAGGCATTAAAAGGGAAGACATTTTTGTGGTGACAAAACTCTGGAATGATGCACATGGATATGATCAGTGTTTGCAGGCATTTAACGAAAGCCTTAAAAAGTGAGTATTGCTGTAAACATGATGCTAGGCCAAACTATGTGCAAATATATAAATAACTTGTGCTTGTACAGTGTAGGATCCAGAGATGGTAATGAATTTTTTAATAATCTTTCCATCTCAGCATGCAAAGTTATTACTTTTTTTGAAGGTCCACCATTCCACAGCAATTTCAGGGTTGGGGATGGGAGTATTTTCTGCAACATTACACAGACACAACAGGTCTGATACACAAACAGCAAACAATGGATGAATAGCCACCAAAGGTGCTCCATGTTAGCCGGTCACAAGTGACATTTTTACTGATTGAGAAAGTGCATACAGGAAAGTGCATTTCGACAATTCAGAAACATTGTTTAGATTTTGTACCGCCGACTGGTTAGCCCAGTGGTAGAACACCAGACTAGCGTGCGGGAGGTCGCGGGTTCAAACCCCGGCCGGACCAACGCTTAGGGTCTTTAAATAATTGAGGAGAAAAGTGCTGCCTAATTGTAATTAATAACATCTGCAAATGGTTAGACTTTCTAGTCTTCTCGGATAAGGACGATAAACTGTAGGTCCCGTCTCACAACACTTGTACCTAAAGCTGCGGCTACACGAGCGATTTCTTGCTTGCGATGGTGATGCAATTTTTTTTCAAATTGTCGCGTCACCAGCGCGCAGTGAAAATCACCCGTGTAGCCACCCTTGCACAGGTGATGCGACAGCTCAAAAAATCGCAGAAAAAGAATCGCGAAAAATTAAAGTCATTCAATTTCTCGCGATTTTTTTCTTGCGTCTTTTTACCTGTTGCGTTGCCAGTTCAAGGTGGCTGCACTTGCGATTTTCATCGTGCGCTGGTGACGCGACAAAATTGAAAAAAATCGCATCACCAGCGCGAGCAAAAAATCGCTCGTGTAGCCGCGGCTTAATAATCTGTGGGACGTTAAAGAACCCACACAATGTTCGATAAGAGTAGGGGACGCAGTTCCCGGTGTGGTTGTCTATCTCTACCTTTCATCTGTCTCTGACATTCATGTGTGGGTTGGTTGGGTGGGTGAGATCAAAATAATATGGACTGATAGCGGCAGCCAGAGGCACCTTTACAGGCTGACATCCGATCTCACCCTAGAGAAGCATTGTAAACTATCCCTGAAAAGCCCCAACGGGGAGAGGATAAGTAAGTAATTTTGCTTTCGAACGGTGCACAGTCAAAAGCTAAGGGATTTGAGCTTTTGACTGCACACCATCTGGAAGCATAATCTTGACTGTGCACCATCCCTGAATTGCCCAAATAAAGAGCCTGACTATGCAGGCTATTCAGGGTGTGGTTAATGCTAATTCCTATGAAAATACACTTTTTTGAGAGACACCATTGCACCATTTTGAGAACTGTTGATGGTGAGATGTTTCCATTGAGTGCCGCCAAAAATAATGATTGATATTCTTCTGTATAAATTTGTCATTTTGCAGGCTTGACACTGGCTATATTGACTTGTATCTAATTCATACCCCTACCCCTGGGAAAAATGTAGAGTCTTATAAAGCCATGTTGAAGCTCAAGGAACAAGGCGTTGTGAGGTGGGTGACTATCATGTCCTGTTTATGTTTGAACTTCGCTACATCCTGTAGTTTTTTTTTTCATCCTGTAGTTTTTACTGCTAGTTCAAAGCCAGTCATGCATTGGAATAATAGACAGTCAGAGACAGAGTAAATGGAATTTTGTTTTTGTGCTTATTATCAAATTCTTAACAGGAAAGAATCAGGTTTATACTGAAGGGTTTTGGAAATAATTAAATATCATGCACATATTAAAATTTAATGATGTTACCATGTGTAAATTACTGACTGGTTACGGTGTTCATGTTATTGATTTTTATTACTGTGAAATAACAGAATATAACTGCCTGTTTGCCTCACAGTTCACAAACTTCACTTCTATCTCCATCGTATATTATTACCAAATATAATTGCCATTATCAATGTCGTTATTGAGCCTTACAGGCAAAATGTACATTTTGTACTTACCTAAGGATAAGACTCACTGATGTTACTTACAAATTGATGTTAAAGTAGTACAACTGTAAGGAGTGTGATAAATCCCACTCCTTATTATCTTCTGTCATTATGCCATGAAATGTTATCAGGAATACAGCACAGGGTTGTCTGAATGTTATTATTGAAGTAGGTGGCTATGTTCCCATCTTATACTAAACCAGGACTAAATAATTGGAGGAATATCCCAGCAGAGTAGCCAGCCAGGAACACAGAGATAGTGGTTATTTGGACAGTAATACACAAAATGCACAAAGTGTGGAACCAGTGCACTGTAAACTGGATCCTGCCTTTTAATTTTTGTTATGATGCAATAATATGTTATGGTTTAATTTTATCCCTAGTTTATTTTTTTCTTCCTTTGTATGATAATTATGTAGAAAAAAAAATCAAGGATAAAATTGAACAATGACATATATATTTTAAAAGATCTCTTGGAGTCTCCAACTTTGGTGTGCATCACCTGAAGGAAATGGAGAAAGCAGGGCCTCCTACTCCAGCTGTGAATCAAATTGAACACAATCCAAGTTCTAAGCTCTTGAATGGCTGATGAGGAATAATGATGATGACAAGTTGATGTAAAAAGAAATCTTAATAAAATAAATATAGGTAACCAGTCAGGGCTGGTGTGGAAAAGGCCGGATAGCGCAACAAATAAATTTATATTGTTCTTTTGCCATTGGTGAATATGGGTGCGTAAGCATACATGTAGGAATTTATCCAATGTGAAACATCAGTGTAGAGAAACTAATTAATAAATAATTTATGCTTTCAATTTGTGCAAAAGTTTGTGTCAAAATGGGATGCAAGAGAGTTAAACAATTTAAAACAGATTATAAAATTTTCAGCAATTTGTCACCATTTTATTTCTAACAAAAAATTGCTGCGTTATTGGCAAGTGGAAGCGTCCCTCATTGTCATGTTCTATTTACACATGATTTAACTGAAAGTATTTGGATTAATAGGTCAATCGGTGTCTCGAACTTCGGCGTGAATCACCTCAAAGAGATGGAAAAGGCAGGGCTTCCGACTCCAGCTGTAAATCAAATAGAACTCAATCCCTATTGGCGCTTAGAAGACGTTGTCAGTTACTGCAAAGAAAAAGGAATTGCTGTCATGGGTTACTGTCCAATATTTCGCGGCCAGAAAAATGGAGATCCTACGCTGGTTGAAATAGCTAGTAGGTAAGTGACGTGATATCAAAGATTCTACAGTAACAAGCTGTGAATCCAACGATACCTGGTCTGGCATTGTTGAGCCGCAAGGGGTGCATTGTTTTGGGGCCATCCCAGAGTACTCTGAATAGGCAGTTATCATGCTCTTTTGAGACATCTTCATGGAATCAACATTCCAAACGGAATAACAATGCACTCTAAATACACAAAATATACGTTCTTTTTGGAAAGATTCAGTGAGAAAATGTGCTTTCTCTACCATGCCCAATACATGGCACTGGAAGTCAATTTGAGACGCTCCAGTCCAGATTAATCTGCATGCTCAGTGTTCTCAGGCTGCCCCTACAAAGGGTATTCCCACTTTAGATTGTGTTCTTTTGGAAAACTTTATTCCTGTTATTCTGTCATGTTTCAACTGGATTAAGTATATTGGCCTTTTCAGAGTTGCGTGGGGTACTGGGACGAGCTCCAAACTTTAATCCATTGATAAATTGACAGCATAACAGAATGACCACATTGAGATCAGTCAAAACCAAATTTATAGATTTGTTATTTCCGTGTCAAATTGCTTAATGTATTCTTCCGCTGATTGTTGTTGATCGTGTTACCGTGCATCTGTTTGGTAATAGTTAACAGATGATGTCAAAATGTGGTAAAAAGAAAAGTTGTACACTAGCAGCAGAGTTAACTATGTCAAACCAACCAGCAAAACAGGGGGCAGCACTGTCATGTGAAAATTTCATGAGCGACCTTTCACATACGCGCGTAATACTGTTAACACTGAGCTTATGGGACACTCGTGGGGAGCCATTGGATCATTTGACAGCTTACCGTTATGTGACAAGCCTCCTGTACACTTCGGTCAAAATGTGTTTGGCTTTAATGAGAAGTCGATGGATGGATAGCCTTTATTTTAAAACAATAAGTATTCAAAAGCTACATGAGCTTGTGGGGTCGTTTACAGCTAAGTGACATCATAATGCTATACTCTTGTTTTTAACAGATACAGCAAATCAGTACCGCAGGTTCTGATCCGTTGGGCTGTTCAGAAAAACTACATCACCATTCCAAAGTCAGGCAATCCAGAACGAATTCAACAAAACGCCCAAGTTTTTGACTTCAGCATGAGCGAGGATGACATGAAAATACTGGTTAGTAATTCAACTAATTAGACTTTCCGTGAGCTTTTCTGCCCCCCCCCCCTGATATCCACACGCATCCAGATATTTTTGAATCTGCAACTTTTTCTTTTCGGATTCGCCTTCTGTCCACACATACAGTATCTGGCGAATTCGCAACTTTTTAAATCCGCTCTCCAGAGTGGAAAGTTTTGAATACGCAAAGAATTTGGAATTGTGTGGACAGTTGAATCTGAATCCGGATATTTTCAAATCCGATGAATTTGCCATCAACTCGCACACCTAATGGCGCATGCTATGTTGACAAAAGTAACAGAGGAGTCCTGGATACTAGAACGAATCTGGAACTTGTGGATGGGCAAATTCGATTTGAATATGTTGCATGTGGACATGAAAAGTTTTGAATCCGCAGAGAAAAATTTGCGGATATAAAAATATCTGGATAGGTGTGGACAGGGCCTCTATCAGAAAAAGCTCATAAAAGCCTGGTTGGTGGGATAGCAGTTGAACCATCATCATCACATAATATTACTCATGATCAGGCTGCATTTTCACTTCTACTAATCCACACGATGATGTTAGCCTGCCACAAAAGAACAAACATTTAATGTTTTCGCACACTTGTGTGGCCGACTTAACAAACAAAGTAATATCCTGTTTCTTCAAGCTGTCTTTATCACAGCGTTATACTGTTTTCTTTTCAATTGTCCCCTTCTAAAGGCCAACTCATGGAGAAGGTTTCACCTGTCTGAGAATTGATGGTGTTGAGGGTGGCGGTTGCATTGAAATTAGTATAGGACATCGTACAACCTTGAATACAATTGATGATTAAAAGGTGCAAGTGATTTTTCAAAATTTAGGCTCATGCAATTCAAAATCAGGAGTACTTGTTAATCATGAATTATACAATTATGGTTGTACGATGTTTCTTTTAGTTCTATCAGATTATTTTATATTATTTTTTTATTTTGTTTTCTTTCTGTTGTTTGAGTGTCTCTTCGACTGTGATGTTCAAATAATGATAAATAAATGTAAACAGTGTTAGCTCTTTCAATGAGCACTCTGTGCTCTTAGAGCAAATGACAAAAAAAAAAAGAAGAAGAAGAAGAAAAAAAAGAAACTGTCTAGGAATTGTGTGAGGTCACACAATTTGTAATATTTAACTACAGTGTATCATCCACATTATCGCAGAACCAATATTAAGCAGTTTGGAATTTCCTACCCCATGATCTCGCCTTATCCCCAGATATTCTAGCTTTGAGACTTTACTGAAAAAGTCCTGATCAACAGAAAATTAAATTAAACTCGCCTGTCCTATGCTATTGTATGTCCATGCATCGATGGAGGAACCCAAAGTTAATAAGCTTCCAGCTTCTATTGGGCTTCCGCGATACATTTTTTATATTAAGAAACTGATTACAAAATGTTGTAAATTAGTATTTGAATGATGAATTTCAATGAAATGACCACAGCTCACAGAGCGTTAAAGAACAGGGAGTAAAAAGCCATACTAAGCCATGGTGTATTTTATTTTTACAAACAGGATGCAATGCCAACAGAGCAATGCTGTACTCCATTGGCGGATGTTACAGAGTGTCCTTGGAGAGGATAGATTGAAAAAATTCAAGCATTATAGTTAGTAACAATAACAATAAAAATGATAGGTAGAAGTGACTTAGAAATTGCGAAAAAAAAACGTTACTTTAAATCATTTTAATATTTAAAAGGCTAAAATGACGACGTTTTGATGCTAGTTTAACATCTTTATGAAGTCAAAAAAATGAAAAGCATTTCAAACACTAGACAATCATATTTGCTCTGGCACTTGAAAATTCTAAACTGACTTTTTCAAAAGATTGTTGCTACTGGAATGTTACATCTTTTTACTTAGCTATTTGTTTTTAGTATTTAGATTTCAAACTTTTCATTGTTTTGACTTGATAAGGACATACAGCTAGCGTAGAAACGTCGTTATTCTTTCAGCCTTTTTAAATAATATTAAAATGATTTTAAATACATGTTTATTTGCAATTTTTTGTAATCAATAATAATAATAATAAAGATATAAGTAAGTAAGAAAGTCGGCAATGTAACATTTGTTCTCGGTCAGATTTACAGTTCTGTACAGTGTTGGTTTGAGCCATAAAAAAAGCCATTCAAACAATAAAACACATACACGTAGACTGCTAGCAGTCTCTTTCTGGATAGTGGGGAACTCACACCAATAGTGTGGGGAGACTGGCGATGCATTGAGGGGAGCCTATGCTCCTCTCTCCAGTCTCTTTCCACTCTGTTGCTCATTAGGCTATTGACAGATTGTGCTTCGACAATCCAAAAAGGGACAGCCAGCAGTCTAAAACACAGTGCTTTGAAATACTGCCTGTAGCTTGTTCTGTATGTATGCCATGTTTAACTGTATTGTTCTACCCACCCCTAATGTCCAATGCAGTTTAAAACACACTGTGCTGACACCAGCGCCCACACATCACCAGTCCCAGACCCAAATAATGTCATCAAGCAGCTATTTGACACCAGTGGATATATCAATCATGCAGACAGATTATTAACAGAAGGTAAATGCTTTCTATCATAAGTCTTTGGAATTGAGAAATTCCTTCACATCACAATTCAGCCTTTCCATGGTGTTTCTGTTATGTTTTCCATAGCAGCACACTGCTCAGTGGGCATGTTATCCTGCAAAATACATTCATAAATGACTATAGAGTAGGTACCGGTAATTGATATTCTGGTAGCCTCATATTATCTTTGCTTAACTCCCGACCCAGACCCCACCCCCACATGCCAGACCACATTGCAAAACATCAGGTCTAGGACTGTTAAAGAGTAAATGTATGTTAAGTTGATCAAATTAACTTTGGGTTAACCTACATGTGCTGCTAATCATTACCCCACCACTTCTGTGAGTTTCAAAAACATTTTCAAAAAGCGAATAAATTATGTACATGCACATCTGCTATATTTCAGTTTGTAAGCTTGCTGTGCTAATATTTTTTTTATCACTATACAGCAATTTTCACTGACTTTGATGCAAAATGTGAAATTACAGATCTTTCCCTGAACTCAAAAAGAAATCTTTTCCTTCCTTCAGGTCACATGGTTTCACCTTGGCCTTAAAAAAAGTTGCATGGTTTTCATTAAAATATTTATACATGACTTTTTAACGGGGAAGTCTGAGGAATGGATGAACTCTTATAAAAGAGTGATAAAAACAGCTTATTACAATTAATTCTTTTCTTTATCAGTAATTAACATGGCAGGCAATTTGATTTTAAATAATTAGCCTTACTCACCTCACTTTAAAGTATTACATAAAATTCTCCTCAATTTTAATTTGCACATGCTAACGAGGCTAGTAAGACTAATTATCTTAAAGATAAAAGAATAATTTGCAGAGCACCATTATGAAAAGGGTGGCCAAGGCGGCCGCTAGCTGGTGGTGTTCTGGGTAGTCCCTGGTTCAATTCCTCAGTCATCTTTGTAAATAGCCAACTGGTTTGCCTCCGGCCAGTTGGGATTCTTATCATATTATGTTTATTTGAATTATTTGTTTCTCACATAGTTGGCATTTGTATCATTATCCCTGAAAGCCCTACGGGGAGAGGACAATTAAGTAATTATTTTAATTATTAAAAGGGGCCATAGCATACCAAGATTTTCATATCTCCCTCACTGAGGACAAAGTCAAAAACATCTGCATTTTCTAAAATTCTTTCTTTTCTGATTGTTTTTGGGATGGTAATGTAATTTTTCTGCACACTCCAACGAAGAAGAACTTGGGCAACTGTTTTCTTGTATCTAAATACAAAAATGTAACGGTGATTAATACATGTACACATCAGAATAGAATAGACAAGTGTAATTTGAAAATTAATGAATTCAGAATTGTGGCTGACTATTGACTATTGTGCTCAACTCAAACAAACTAAAACAAAGACAACTCTCAAGATGGCGCCATTTTCCTTAAACTGCAATTTTTTGTCCTCTGTTTCAATCTCCAAATTTATCCGGGGTATAAGTAGTTACTGCAATAACCTTGATTTGCAAGTCAAATATTAAGGATTCTGGTTGTTGAAGGCTATAATCATGCTATTGTTACAATAACATATTACACTGTACACTCCGGTTAATATACTCTTTATTTTCCTTATTTATTATTTCTAGCACCAGAAAATGTGTACTTCTAAACTGCAACTTCTTTTCGTTTTGCTTTCTTTGGTTGAGAAAGTGGCACAAATTTTACAAACCAATCAGAGAGCAAAGCAGAACGGCGATTACTTTTATCACTCAACTGAAAACCACGTGATCATTTGGGATTGGTTTCCTTCAATAAACTACCTTATTTTGTACTATAAACTATGCATGAATAATAATTAGTAAATGTCCCAATGCCCAGTTAAGAAATCCATCTCCAGTGCATGTAAGAGTGCCATAAGTCTTAAGTTAACAGTTGAATTAAAAACTCTTTGGGCAGTCCATTTAGTGCCTTAGGATGATTACCATAATTCCAACTACTTACCTACTTGCCATTTCAACTAACACTGGATCATCATTTTTCTTGCCGCGAAATAGTGGACAGTAACCCATTGGAGTGATTCCCTTTACTGTACAATAGTTCACAATGTCCTCCAGTCTCCAATAAGGATTGAGTTCAATTTGATTGACAGCTGGAGTAGGAAGCCCTGCTTTCTCCATTTCCTTCAGGTGATGGACACCAAAGTTGGAGACTCCAAGAGATCTTTTAAAAATATATATGTCATTGTTCAATTTTATCCTTGATTTAAAATTTTTTCTCCATAATTATCAAAGAAAGGAAGAAAAAAATAAACTAGGGATAAAATTGAACCATAGCATATTTATTTATTACATGTACAACAACAGTACATCGTAACAAAAATTAACAAAGGCAGGATCCAGCTTATGGTGTACTGGTGCCACAGTATGTTGTGTTCCTGGCTGGTTTCTCTGCTGGGATATTCCTCCAATTATTTAGTCCTGGTTTAGTATAAGATGGCAAAATAGCCACCTACTTCAATAATAACATTCAGACAACCCTGTGCTGTATTCCTGATAACATTTCATGGCATAATGGCAGAAGATAATAAGGAGTGGGGTTAATCACACTCCTTACAGTTGTACTACCAAATTTAGCATCAATTTGTAAATAACATCAATGGGTCTTATCCTTAGGGTGAGTACATTTTGCCTGTAATGCTCAATAATGACAATGATAATGATATTTGGTAATACAATAGTGAAGTTTGTGAACTGTGAGGCATACAGGCAGTTAGATTCACAGTAATAAAAATCAATAACATGAACACCATAACCAGTCATTAGGTTACATGGTAACATCATTTATATGCACTGTATTTAATTATTTCCAAAACCCTTCAGTATAAACCTGATTCCTTCCTGTTAAGAATTTGATAATGAGCACAAAAATGACATTGTTAAATCTCTGTCTATTATAATAATTCAAAATATACAGTTCAAACATAGACAAGACATGCATGATAGTCACCTCACAAGGCCTTGTTCCTTGAGCTTCAGCATGGCTTTATAAGACTCGATATTTTTCCCAGGGGTAGGGGAATGAATTAGATACAAGTCAATATAGCCAGTACCAAGCCTGCAAAATGACAAAATTAATTTATACAGAAGGATATCAATCTTTGTTTTTGCCAGCACTCAATCAAAACATCTCACCATCAACAGTTCTCAAAATGACGCAATGGTGTCTCTCAATAAAAGTGTACATGTATTTTCACAGGAATTAACGTTAATCACACCCTTAAACATACAGGCTCTTCATTTGGGCAATTCAGAGATGGTGTGCAGTCAAGATTTTGCTTGTGAATGGTGCATGATCAAAAGCTTACCCCTTAGCTTTTCACCGTGCCCCATTCAAAAGCAAATCTACATGTAAACAAACAATATCACTGAATTGCCCAAATGAAGAGCCTGCAGTGTATGCACTTTCTCAATCAGTAAATTGGAGCACCTTTTGTGGCTATTTTTGCTGTTTGTGGTATTTGAATCAGATCTGTTGTAACTGTGTAATGTTGCAGTCAAAACACTCCCCATCCCCCACCCTGTAATTTTTGTGGAATGGTGGACCTTCAAAAAAAGTAATAACTTTGCATGCTGAGATGGAAAGATTATTAAAAAATTCATAACCATCTCTGGATCCTACACTGTAAATTCTTAATTACTTAACAAGCACAAGTTATTTCTATATTTGCACATAGTTTGGCCTAGCATCATGTTTACAGCAATACTCACTTTTTAAGGCTTTCGTTAAATGCAAACACTGATCATATCCATGTGCATCATTCCAGAGTTTTGTCACCACAAAAATGTCTTCCCTTTTAATGCCTGATTGTTTGATAGCTTGACCAACGTCAGTTTCATTTCTGAGACATTCAAAAAACATTTAAGTCACATCAATAAAGAAAGCAAAACAGTGGAATACACTTGATGATCACTATGGTTAGACTTGTACCTGTATAGACATGACTTACATGGACTTCATGCTACAAATTAAAACATATGGGAGATTTAGTCTGCACAAAAGCAAGTGGGTTTAATCTATACTGAACCAATAAATACCTCTAAATCTGTTTTAACTTTAAGAGAGACATCAAAGTCACATGGTTCTTAGGTTTTGTAATGCAATATTGTTCAGTGGTCAAATTTATTATTGTGTCTTTTTGGAGTCCCAAGCTTGGACTGGTTGACTGTGCTTACAATTTACCATCTTTTGTTTTCTTTACCCTTCCTCCCACCCCCCCCCCCCCACCCCTTCCCTTGGGGATCTTTTGTATTTGAGGATCTTTTGTATTTGAAGCATTACCAGAGGCAAAGTAGAACGTTGAAGTGCATGAAGATGGAGATCATACAGCATGTGTATTTTGGATTTGATGACGCGTGATGGTTACCCTATTGTTTAACACAAAGGATTTTCTGCTTCATTTGTTTCCTGACAATAGCTGCAACCATCTTGCGTCATCAAATCCAAAATGGTGGTGCCCATGAAACTTAAAAGCAAAAACAGGCGATGATGATATCCATTTTTTTGAACTCTTAAATGTTACATCCACGTTTTAAAACAAAATTTGAAATCTAGTAATTATTTCCATCAATTCAGTGTGAATTTGTTGTAAGAGTGGTGTGACGATATTCCATTGCTCTTTGCGTCCAATCAGTGTTAAGCTTTTCCATGTGCTCGAGTTCAGCCGCTTTTGCCACTTCGTTTTTACATGGCCGGTTGATTCTGTTATTAAACGTCTGTTTGTTTACATTTATGGCTCCATTTCATTACATGGTGTCAGAAGAAAACGGCCAAAGTATCGATTGGTAAGGACAAGCCTTGTTTCGTCGACGGAATTAGCAGCTATACACGCTGAAGGCAGACAAATGTAGTCGTTATGCCGAGTGATAGTGATAACGCGACTCCTCAATCCGGTACGAGCGTTTCTGCTTCTGTTCCTCATTCTGTAACTACTATGGCTTCTTCATTCATGTGTAATGTGTCCTTGCCTCCGAAACTGGAAATACACAGTACAAATCTGTCGAAAGAGTGGAAACAATGGCGACAAATATGGGATGCTTACGAAGAAGTAACTGATCTTCGAAATAAGCCAAGCCGTCGTCGCGTCGCTACGTTCATTACCTCTATTGGAAAGGAAGCTCTTGAAGTTCATAATGGTCTTCCGTTTGCAGGCGAAGAAGAGAAATCCGACATGAATAAAGTCCTGGAGTTATGGGAGATTCATTGCATCGGTAAAACTAATGTAATCTACGAGAGATACAAATTTAACAACCGATCACAAGAGCAAACAGAATCGATTGATACGTATGTGAATGCTCTGAGAGCGCTGGCGGATACATGTGAGTTTGGAACTTTGAAAGACCCTCTTATTCGCGACAGAATTGTATGTGGTGTGCGTGACAATGCAGTGAGAAGAAAGTTATTGCAAGAATCTGCGCTAACATTGTCCAAATGTGTAGACATTTGTCGTGCCGCTGAAGCTACTTCTGCACAACTTAAAGAAATGGCGCCGTCCCAAAATTCCCACGAGGTGGATTTAGTGAAGAAAGGACAGGCTAAAAAAGCACATGCACGCAAGGAAAAAGGAAAAGTTCCTAAAAATCAGTTAGTCGACGAATGCAGGTTCTGTGGTCGTCAACATGAGCGTAAAAGAGGAAAATGCCCCGCATATGGACAAACCTGTTCTTCGTGCGGAAAACCTAATCACTTCGCTGTGAAATGTGGAAGCAAATCCAATGATTCCAAGGCGTCTACTCACAGGAAGGTACATCAGCTCGCTGACAACAGTGACCCAAGTTACTCTTCAGAAGAAGAAATCTTGTCTGTGTCTTCGGATAATGCTGTCAACACTGTGAACATGTGTGAGTACAAAAGTAAAATATTTGCGCACATGGAAATGGATGGGGTGTTAGTGAAGATGCAAGTTGATTCGGGTGCCTCATGCAATGTGTTGCCTCGCAAATTTCTGCCGAAAGAAACTGTGGTTGACAAAACTCATGTGAAATTAACCACCTACTCTAAAGCTAATTTGAAGGTACTGGGTGTGGCGCAACCCGAAAAATCAGAAGAAGTACCGTGTTCAATTCGTGATTATTGAGGAAGATTACACTCCACTCCTTGGCTCTACATCTGCGCAGAAAATGGGTTTGATCACTGTACAACATGAAAATATCATGAATGTTAATGAAACTGTGGCTAAGACTGACTATCAAGGTCTCACCATGGAGGAAATTTCTGCCACCTACAGTGATGTTTTCAAGGGCCTAGGCTGTATGGAAGGAGCTCTTCACCTGGAAGTCGATAAAAGTGTAGCACCAGCAGTTATGCCTCCCCGTCGTGTGCCCCTCACCTTAAAGGATAGGCTGAAAGAGGAACTGACTCGCCTGGAGAAAGCAAGTGTGATTGTTAGAGAAGAAGAACCGACGGACTGGGTGTCTAGTCTGGTTGTTACCGAGAAGCCTAACGGCAAACTCAGAGTATGCATTGATCCCCAGCATCTCCATTAAGCCCTGAAAAGAAGTCATTACCCGCTTCCAGTCATCGAAGACATACTCCCGGAGTTAACTGATGTCAAAGTGTTCTCAAAGGCAGACCTAAAGGATGGTTTCTTACAGATACAGTTAGATGAAGAATCCAGCAAATTAACCACGTTCCAGACACCTTGGGGTCGTTACAGATATTTGCGGATGCCCTTTGGAATTTGCCCTGCACCAGAATGCTTTCAGAGAAAATTGGATCAGAATTTAGAAGGCCTTAATGGAATCTATAAGATTGCAGATGACATCCTAATTACAGGCCGTGGTGCAAGCATGGATGATGCCGTGAAAGATCATGATGCCAATTTGCTGAAGCCGCTAGACAGGTGCAGAGAGAGAAATTTGAAGCTAAACAGAGAGAAGCTACAACTGAAGTGTTCAGAGACACCTTTCATTGGCCACGTGCTCACACCTGAAGGAGTGAAGCCTG
This sequence comes from Pachyseris speciosa, assembly GCA_016490735.1. Taxonomy (NCBI): domain Eukaryota; kingdom Metazoa; phylum Cnidaria; class Anthozoa; order Scleractinia; family Pachyseridae; genus Pachyseris; species Pachyseris speciosa. The sequence goes on along the minus strand of JAEMWC010001403.1, from coordinate 30,596 downwards.
ACCCAAGCAAGGTTGACGCAATACTGAAAATGGAAACACCAAAGGATGTAGCAGCAGTTAGAAGACTGGTAGGCCTGTGTTGTGGTCTGACCATAAACCATTGGAGACTATTTGCAAGAAATGAATAAAAGGGATTAGTTTCTAAAGAAACTGTGGTGCTGCGTCGGTGGGGGAGTGAAACACGAAAATTTGGTTTATCAACGGAGTTGATAATGTAAATTGACCACCGTACAGGGATTCGATTAGCTGACGTTCGAGCGTTAGCCCTTCGTCGGAGCGAATCGAGGAATTGTGGGTTGTGTATGGTTTATATACAGAAAATGGAGCTACGCTATTGGTGGTAACATGGCAACGTGAAAAACAGGAATAAATTAATTGAATGAAAAGCGCTCGTTGATACCGTGGGGATTAAGAGTGCCAATTTGAAAGATCAGTTTTTGCTCGAGATTTTTACGGCTTTCCGTGGTACCTTGATGTAGGGAAAGGCCGGAGATCGACATGTGTTGTTTACAATGGTTAGGGAGATTAAAATGCCGAGCGACAGGTTTGGATACGTCTTTGTCATCTTTCTCAACATCACGAAATGTTCTCGGAATCGGTCACCTAGTCGTCTTCCTGTTTCGCCGATGTATAACTTTTTGCATAATGTGAGGTTATGCAAAGATGACAAAGACGCATCCAAACCTGTCGCTCGGCATTTTAATCTCCCTAACCATTGTAAACAACACATGTCGATCTCCGGCCTTTCCCTACATCAAGGTACCACGGAAAGCCGTAAAAATCTCGAGCAAAAACTGATCTTTCAAATTGGCACTCTTAATCCCCACGGTATCAACGAGCGCTTTTCATTCAATTAATTTATTCCTGTTTTTCACGTTGCCATGTTACCACCAATAGCGTAGCTCCATTTTCTGTATATAAACCATACACAACCCACAATTCCTCGATTCGCTCCGACGAAGGGCTAACGCTCGAAACGTCAGCTAATCGAATCCCTGTACGGTGGTCAATTTACATTATCAACTCCGTTGATAAACCAAATTTTCGTATTTGCAAGAAACCCTTGGCAACAGCCCCAAAACGATTGCAGCGCCTGCTCCTACGATTACAGCAGTACGATGTAGAGATCCGGTACAAGCCAGGTCCTGAAATGTATTTGGCAGATACCTTATCACGTGCTTACCTACCGACAGAGGATCGCTCTACAGCTGAAGAGGAAGCCGAGCGGATCCATGCTGTTGATTTCCTGCCTATCTCAGAACCGCAGTTACTGGAAATTCAGCGTGAAACAGCAGCAGACCCTGTCTTACAGTCCCTTATTCAAGTCATTTTAAAGGGCTGGCCAGATAGGAAAGAAGATCTTCCAAGAGAACTTCACCCCTATTTGAATGTTCGAGATGAACTGACAGCTCAAGATGGTGTTCTCTTCAAAGGATTACGCTGCCTGATTCCAACCAAACTCCGACCCAAGATACGCGAGCGTCTACATGGTGCACACACTGGTATTGAAAGCTGCCTGCGTAGGGCTCGAGAAACTGTCTATTGGCCCGGTATGACTGCAGAGATTAAAGATTACATCGCCAAGTGTGCCATCTGTGCAGCCTATCAGAAAGAACAACCAAAGGAGCCACTAATCTCTCACAAGATCCCTAACCGTCCCTGGGAAACAATCGGTTGTGACATCTTTCACTTTGAAGACGGAGATTACCTCTGCACAGTTGATTACTTTTCAAGCTACTTTGAGATTGATCCCCTCAAAGCCAAGACCGCAAGCGAAGTCGTTAATGCCCTCAAGATACACTTCTCGAGGCATGGAATTCCTAACAAGCTTATCAGTGACAATGGTCCACCATACAACTCCTATGAGTTTCAGCAATTCGTGACCAGCTATGACACTGAACATGTTACCAGCTCTCCTCATTACCCGCAGAGTAATGGCAAACTGGAAAACGCCATCAAAACCGCCAAGAGGTTACTGAAGAAATCTAGAGCAGCAAGATCAGACATCTTCCTAGCTTTGTTGGAATGGAGAAATACACCTTCAGAAGGATTAGAAAGTTCTCCAGCACAAAGGATGTTTGGGCGTCGAACTCGAACACTGATACCAACGACCAGTGAGCTACTTAGGCCTAAAATTGTGGAAGACGTCCCAGGAAAACTGTTAAAGAGGAAAAAGTTGCAAGCGAAGTACTACAACATCAGTGCTCATGAACTTCCTCCTCTTAGCAATGGAGAAGTTGTGCGTGTGAAACCTACAGGCAGATCTGGTCAGTGGTATAAGGCTCAAGTAGAACAGCAAGTCGATGTGAGATCATATGATGTGAGGACTGAGGATGGACGAGTTTTCAGAAGAAATAGAAGACACCTCAGAAGCAGCAAGGAACCACAAGCTACCAGTAGCAAACCCTTGCCAATTAACATGCCTGGTGGAGCACCTCATGTCTCAATTCCCCCTGTCGAGCCAGCACCAGCTAAAACAAGCACCCCACAAGAAGTGCTACCGCCCAAGGACAATGTCGAAGCAACTTCGCCCGGAAAGGCAAACAGTGCTGTCAAGCCTGCAGTAGTTCCAGTACCATCTACCCCTGTGATGCAAGCTAGTTTACCAGTCACTCGCAGTGGTCGCATCTCCAGACCACCTGGACATCTGAAAGACTTTGTCGTCTCCAAATGACTTTGTTTGTTGCTAACTAGGGACATTCATGAGATAATGTTTTGGCGAAGAACTCTGCTTTAAGAACATTAGTTGAGATTACTTTTTTGCTTGATTTACTGTCAGTTAGTTGTTTTTGTATTTGGATCAAGTTCATTGACTTTTCTTAAACAAGGAAGGGTGTGACGATATTCCATTGTTCTTTGCGTCCAATCAGTGTTAAGCTTTTCCATGTGCTCGAGTTCAGCCGCTTTTGCCACTTCGTTTTTACATGGCCGGTTGATTCTGTTATTAAACGTCTGTTTGTTTACGTTTATGGCTCCATTTCATTACAAGTGGAGGTCCCTTTAAATTGGCGGAGGTAGAAATAATTTATTGTTCAAGTCAGAACCTCGAAGTGACGTGTTTCCAAGAATGTTTTATGCATATAAAACATTGTTAGAAGTGTTCTTACAACAATGTTGGGATGTATTCTTCTAACACCGTTACAATGTGTAGCCGGGGCGCTACACGTTGTACAGTAACATTGTTAGAAGAACATGTCCCAACATTGTTGTAAGAACGCTTCTAAAGCCCCGGCTACACGTTCAAACATTGTTATAAAACATTTGTTGGATGAACAATGTTAGAACGTGTAGCATGCATGTTTGATGACGTTTCTTCAACATTTTTTGTTGGAAGAATGTTTTGATTGTGATCAAACATTTTCTCCAACATACAACAAATGTTGAAGCGTGTAGCCGCCCTTTCAACATTGTATTGTAAAGACCAATCAGAGTTAAGGGCCCAGTCTCCAATCCAAAAGCCTATTGGCAGAGGTGGAAATTGTTGAAGTCAGACCCCCGAAGCGACATTTTTCCAACAATGGTATATGCGTGTCCAACATTGTTAGAAGCGTTCTTACAACAACGTTGGGTTGTGTTCTTCTAACAATGTTACAATGTGTAGCTGGGGCTTAACAATGTTGGATACGCATACAACATTGTAAGAAACACGTCACTTCAGGTTTTTGACTTCAACAATTATTAGGCTCTCGGATTGGAGACTGGGTCCTTAACTCTGATTAGTCTTTGCAATACAACATTGTTGAAAGGGCGGCTACACGCTTCAACATTTGTTGTATGTTGGAGAAAATGTTTGATCGAAATCAAAACATTCTTCCAACAAAAAAATGTTGAACAAACGTCATCAAACATGCATGCTACACGTTCTAACATTGTTCATCCAACAAATGTTTTATAACAATGTTTGAACGTGTAGCCGGGGCTTTAAGCTTAATTATGAACGTAAGAATACGTACTGGTAAATTGGTTGTGAAGGAAGTAGTGGAAGGAGACGCGAGGGGCTTAATAACTTTCCCCTTCTAAAAAGGGGTGGGTTCTTAGAGAGGGGCACTTACAATGTATTAGATTAGGGGGTCTAACTGAGGATTTACGATGTACATACTCACTTGTACACAGCTGCAGTATCAATCAACTGGTATCCATTCTCCAAAGCAAACTTTACCGCCTCTCCGCACTCATCTCCCAAAGCACGCCATACTCCAAGACCAAACAAAGGCATTCTATGGCCATCGTTTAACATTACTCTTCTTTCCAGATCTTCTCCTTCTATACTCATTGTTTTGAGTTTACTTAATGCTCGGACGCCGCTACGAAATTTAGAAAACTGTGCCCTTCTTGCAAACTTCTGTATCAACATTTCTAACTGCCCGAGGTACCCTAGGAGAATTGGGTAGTAGTGTTGAGGTATTCCGCTGATTGGACCCGTTCTGCGAGCGGGCTCGACAAGAGGTCGAATTTAGCAAAGACAACGGGTAAGAGACAACGGGGACTTCTTGACAACGGCGCGCGCAGATCTAGAAACCGACTTGACCAATGGCAGAGCGGTAGAGCAGCAAATTGAGCACCGGAAGTTGTGTTCAGTCCTTTCTGCGCGCTCTCGCGTCCTCAAATGACGTTCCCGTTCTGTTGCTAAATTAGGGACTGTTTACATGAGAAAACTCGCACCGACGCGAGTTTCAATCCGGGGTGAGGTTCATACCAGGGCGACTTTTGCCCCGGCGCGAGTTCATTCCAGTTCCCTCTCGCAGCTCTGTATTCGTTTACATGATATCACCGAAAAATGTCATGTCACACCGGCGCGAGTTCACCCCGGTTCCTGCACCGGAGCGAGAATTTTCGTTCCGGTGCAAAATCTCACGACGGTATCATGTAAACGATTACAGAGCTGCAAGAGGGAACCGGAGTGAACTCGCGCAAGGGCGAAAGTCGCCCCGGTATCATGAAAACACCCCCTAAGCCTAATGACTAAAAGACTGCGCATCTTTCAAGCTTGAGAAATCCTAGACACGTTGCAGCACTGATTACCAGGATAGGGCTCTAGAATTGATGCAGTGTTAACTCTAGTCCTGTCCCAGAACTCCCTCTTACTCCGCCATGCATAGGGTGGGTGGGTGAGATCCTGCCCCACCCACCCTATGCAGGGCGGAGTAAGAGGGAGTTCTGGGACAGGACTATGTTAACTATGAATGCTCAGCCTCATGGGGGCGGGTAGGGGGATTGATTAAAAAAAAATTCATGGTGACTCTTGCGAAACGTTAACGTTACAGAAACACGAATCTTCGATTATATCTGATTTCGTTTTAAACAAGGGAAAGTGTTCTGCAGTTCCACATTTAAACATATTCAAGCATCCATATTGAGCAAATAATAGATGGTTCCAGGGTCATTGGCGCCATTTTAACTGAGGGGCAAACACGGCTAAAAATACAGTAAATATATGAGATTTTGAGCGACTTTGAAGGAAATCCTTCGATAACAAGGACCGTAACCACCTTTTATGAGCCCGTGAGAATGAGCAGCCCCCACAAACCCATGTTTTCACTGAAACCGCTGATCACTGAATCTGGTGTAGGTCATTGTTATCTAAGGTCTTCCGACTTTGAACCGCTGTAACGCCAACCTCGAACCCAGGCTCTCTTCTTTTCCTCCCTTGTCGTCGAGAGAGAGACCCTGGTTGGATCTGATCACGTGACCAGTAAAAAAAAACCCACAATACCGCTGGGATGGTGGGTCATTAAAGCCGTTTTGTCACAGTAACACTTTATTGACTTTGCCACCCCTCTCTTCCATCAATTTTTTTTACCACCCAGATTTGGGGTGATCACGTGATCAGGTTTAACCAGGGTCTCTCTCTCGACGACAAGGGAGGAAAAGAAAGAGAGCCTGGGTTCGAGGTTGCTGTAACACCAGTGGCTCAAAGTCGGTCAAAATCCCATACATAAACTGTATTTTTAGCCGTGTTTGCCCCCCAGTTAAAATGGCGCCAATAACCGTGGAACCATGTATTGTAGTGGTGTGGGACCGAGAAAAAATACGCAATACAAAATAAGATAAAAATGTTCTGGTCACCTCGTGGAAAAACTGTGAAAACAGTGTACCGGTGTACCGGTAAAGAATGCCGCTAAAACACACGAACGGTTGCCAAAAGTGCGCGAAAAGAGCACGAAATCGCGCCAAACACGAATTTTTAAAAAGAGAAAGTCGTAACAAACTCATTTTGAACGACTTACTCTAAACTCAGGCACAGTACACACCCTGTAACTGTCTGGATTGAGAATAGTATGGATCCATATATGTTATACCTACCTCTGGAAACGGTACAAAACTTCCTTTAATGCAGAACAATGCATTGAATGCACTGACCTAACTTCGCCTTTGTAATCAGACAACAAGGAACAAGTCTCTCATAAGACAAGATTTATACCCTGTAGCTGTCCAGATTGCAGACTAGTGTGGATGCAAAATTATACCTGCTTCTACAAAGGTTACTGAAAACTTGGACAAATGTGTCAGTGATTTGGATAGCACACGTTTGAAGAAAACTGCCATCAATGCACTGATTAAAAGCTTCTCTTTATTTTATCAGATTACAAGAAATCAAATGAAGCAAGAAGGATTATTGGTCGTCTGGTAGCCTTTCTTATTCCTTTCGGTTTTGCACTCTGCACTCTTTCTACAATAAATAATAACATCCATTAATTCAATAGGTGATTGAATCAGGAAGAACGAACCAGAATAAATGAAGGAACGAAGGAACGAAGAAAGGGCAGTCTGATTTAGGTGCAAGTAACTTGGTGGTATATTCTGATCATTTGAACTGTTGTAGAAGCCATTTTACTCACGTACCTTGCATCAAACGCAGCCGCAGGAGAATCTACACTTCGTCCTCACTAACTTCCCGTTTTTATTGCCATCAGAACAAAACTCCCGAAAACTTTTACAAAAGACTTCTGGAAATTCGTTTCTGCAATCTGAATAAAAAAGACGACAAAGAAAAATGAATAATTTCTAACGAGTAGTGTGCAGTTAATGGCAAATTGTCGTGACTAGTGAGCTCTTGATTGATGGATGGACTTTTTAATATAGTCTCCTGTTTTGATGTAATCACATGGTAGGGATAATTTAGTGCGTCCCATCAGGAAATTCCCTAAGCTTTTCAGAGCGTCGTTATTTCAAGATTCCCAGTAGGATATCTGACAGTAAAAATCGTTCTCCCCTGAATTTCTGAAATAATCAAATCAGTTCGCTCTCTACTTAAATTGCAATGAATTGCCCAAATGAAGCACTCAACTTTCGAAAGAAATTTCTCATTAGAGAGTTTTGCTTGACATTTGCACAAAATGCAGATCAACCTGTTACCCCACGCAACTGAACATAAACAACCATGGTTTCTTTCACGACACATTCTCATCAACAAGGCCCTTTGGCTTGACCGCTGTTTTCGATTTGGGGTATTTTAACTTTGGAATCTGTTACGCGAAAAATTAGCTGCATGAATTCCCTTAACTATGTTTAGAAATTGATTCCGGCTATTCTGGCAAACGTTAAGGTACTCATGAGGCCTCTATAGGCCATCCTCTGAAGGCCACAAGCTTAAACTTGATTAAGAGATTAGTTCAATGCTCACCGTAGCCCTTTTCGAGCTCGTCTTGGGATTTATCTGAAACGAAATATAATAATAATATGACGCCTCTAGTTGGAACTGCAAGAATTTTGAGAAGAGCGTCACTAATTAAGGTTATGTTGGGCCACCTGATGCAGCCTGACAGCAACTAAAAATATACGCGAGGATCACAATTCCCGTCCACACTGGGAAAAATTGAATATTCTACCTCTTCAATAAATCCTGTACCAATAGTTTCCTCTTTGTGTCAAGTTGCCTCAGCCGTTAGCCTGTTCCTGAGTTTTGAAGCAGCTCTTCTTGATTAACAATTGACGCTCGCATAGCAAAACTAAAATCGTTCAAATTTCCAAGCAAAGAATGCACCGACACTGGCTGTAAAATCAGTAGACGAACAAATCCACGCTTTAAACCCAGGCTGATGATGACTGTGCATCAGAGTGATAGCGGTTCCAAGTCATTTAAAAATTTTAAGCGCGGTGAAAATTAAACAAAATAAAACAAAGACAGGCGTCTCGTAGAGAATTAATAGTTTACACTTAAAACTTGAGACCTTTCAAGTTTTTCGGAATTGTTTGAAACAATTTCATTTTGAAAGTGCCCTGGGAAACATCACTCATCACTCAAATGTAAATCCGCCGTACTCCAGAACATTCTGAAAAGTGGTCAATCAATTTAGGTCGCAGTGAATTTCAGTTTACATCGGTCTTCCCGCTTTACAAGTCCGTCGGTGACCTAGGAACGTTACTTAACAATCTGTGGTTTGCTTTTCTATTGTTCTTTGAAATAAAATCACAAAGTGTTCGGTTTGATGTACAATTCAAAGTTTCGAATTTGGCTTGCTCAGTTTCAATGAGAGAAATCAAAAAGAGAACTCCGGAAAGTAGTTCCTAAGTTTCCAACTGAAAAAGTAAGCTGAAAGTCACTGCACTCTTCTCAATCTAGCTGAAGATTAAGTGTTATGGTGATCAGAACTTATCTTGTGGTTGATGCAACAAACAAAAAGGGCCACAAGATAGAAATATTGTATCAAGCATTCTTCAAACAGTATTTTGCAGATATAAGATCCCTCCCTTCAACCCATCTGCCTCTACTTGGTCTGTCTGTCTTGGTATGTCAGTAAATTTTCCCACATACACACTCGCCAATCAACAACAAACTTGCCAAGATGGACGGCCACTCGCCAACGCTATATCAGTTCAATCAGTTTCCCCATAAAAGATAAAATTATACAGTTTGCCCATTCGATAGTCCACCGGACGTAACTGGCAAAGACAGAAAAATGCCGGACAACAAAACCCTGTGACTAAATTTCCTGGCGTGCACAATCATTTAGTGCAACTTTTCTTCCAACACCGCAAAACTACTATTCTTAAACTAAATTCTCTACAAACATAAGTTACAAAGAAATAAATTAAAAAGACGATGACAATTTTTAAACTGCTGAAATGGCCGGGAATGACAATGTTGAGAAATCAAAGGAACTGATTCTTTGCGAGTAACGATGCCAAGACCGCGATCCGGCGAACATGATCCACTGTACGATGACTAAATGTCATTATTTAGGAAGACGTCTGTTTCATGCTGCTTTCAAAAGAACCTCTCTGTTTTCTTGCAGGCGTGTTAACATCATGGTATGCGCCGGTTATTGAAGGCAAGTTGAAGCCAAGTAAAACTACTCTTTTTGGTTTTTTAATCAGTTTGGAGGTATTGATGTTAATTAATGAACTTCGATATAGGGTTTTCTCTTTCCAAATAGTGAAAATTTCTTTGTGATTCAATAATTTACTGGTTTTTCGTATTGTTTTGCCAGGGGACTTTGAAATTTACGAATAAATAAGACAATGCTTACTAGCAACATTTAGTTTAAGCAAATCCTAGGCAAAATCTTTTTTGTTTTAACAGCCTTTGTATCTGCTCATTGAAATGCTAAAAACTCTTACCCAGAAATTTAAGACGGGGCCTATAATTCGCAGAAAGCTCTTGTAACTGAGCCACCAGCAGAGAAGCAAGCATAAGAAAAAGGAAGATTCTTTTACCGCCTGCCATTGTTGTGTTAAGAAAGTGCAGTTGTTTTGACACTCAGATACGGCTTTCTCTGTCACACACAAGTATATGGATTACCCGAAACGCCTTTTATTAGCTAACGTTTTTTGCTGTCATTGCAATACCACCACAACTTGCTTAGACCAACCAATTTATTTTCCTATCATGGGTTTAGCACTTTAGGCTAACTCCTCACCGCAAGATGATTGATAGTGTAAGATTATAGGATGTGTGTCTCGGATTCAAGCACTCTTGCGTACTTTTGTCTTAAAAATACAGCTGTACTGCTCGAAACGGTAAAACTGCATGCAATGTCGAAGATGTGTGTAAAATCCTGCAGCAAACGAACGACCAGAAAGGTGTAATTCAACTTTGAAATTCAAATGACATATTTTATTATTTTCTTTTTTCACCAAATATTCGATATTTGAAAAATGCGATTCGGTTTCCCCGGTATGATAAATCCTTTATCCTTGCGTATGTCTTGACTGCCATTACTTATCAACTGTGAAATTCTACCAAACATACTGAATTACTGATAACCACTGCACGTGTAGAAACGCAAATTTTGAAGCTTGTTTCAATATTTTCTTTGGTATGACGCTAATTATTAAATAATTAGATGGTCTCACAATCCGATAGAATTTTGCGAAAGTGGCTCATAAACATGGCATTTCAGAGGCTGACGAGCCACTTTCAACAACAACAACAACCTTTATTTAGAGACGATAGTGATTAAAGCAACAGATTTGCTTGTGGGGTCGTGTATGTATCTAAGAATTAAAAACATGCATAAAGAATAAAAAATAAATAGTAATTATATACATATCATGTATTTAGCTAAGAATTAAATACATGTCCATGACAAAATTAAAAATTAATAGTAATAATATACATATCCTTTTACATTAATAATTACGTTTGAATGGAGGAAATCTATTTACTTAATAATTTTTGTCACTCCTAAGCTGTTGTTTATATTTCATGATCACGCTGGACTTATAAACCAAATTCAACTTGAATTTTCCTAAATACTATATTGTGCAAAACAGGAACCAAGCAACTAATTTTAATTCTTTAGCACAAATCCTTTTGACGAGCGAAAAACCAATAAGGTGTTTTTCAGGCTTTCCACTTACGCTTCTATATTTACTCCACCTCGGTTTCTGATTGACACGGTCTCGTGACCTACAATATGCATCGAAAATGATACGGTTTTGAAGTGTCTAAGGCCAAGAGTTTACTTCATTTTTACTTCTTTCCAAAGCACTCGCTTTAAAAAGAGAGTACTCCGCCATTTTGTTTTTGGTGGTTTTTTAAATCAATATGCACAGTTTACGTGGACTGTCGACGAAAAGAACATCCCAAGAGCAAACAACGAATGCAAAAGTTAGCCTAAATAGTAACGGTTTCAAATCGATTTGGCTGCTCGCAGGGTAAGTCAAATCGAAACACTTCAAGATTCAGTTCATTTGCGTTCTGGTTTCAAGTGACCCTTTTGAGCTTAACCAACTGAACCAACTGAAGAAGACTTCTAATTCCAGGGAATAGCTAAATAGCTAAATTTTAGGACTCAAGCCACAGGATTCCCAAGCTCAAAATTCGACTCTGCATCAGCTTGTTTATATAGAGAATTGTATGGGAAAGTCGCCGGTTTGTAAAAAAAAAATGTGTTAACAACTATCTAATCAGAAATAAAGTTTTCCTACCTCAAATGTGTCGCGTACTTGTCTCTTGTGCCGATTTGGAAGCCATTCTGACGCCGTTTAGTGAAGTTTTTCGAAATCGTTGTCTCTCCTTCTAAAAGAAGTAGTTCTTTTAGAAGGAGAGACAACGATTTCGAAAAACTTCACTAAACGGCGTCAGAATGGCTTCCAAATCGGGACAAGAGACAAGTACGCGACACATTTGAGGTAGGAAAACTTTATTTCTGATTAGATAGTTGTTTACACATTTTTTTTTTTACAAACCGGCGACTTTCCCATACAATTCTCTATATAAACAAGCTGATGCAGAGTCGAATTTTGAGCTTGGGAAGCATGTGCTCGAGCCATTAACAATCGTTCGCTGCCGCCAAGGAAAATCAGTCTGCACTAGATTCAATCGGTAGTTTCTCCTCAGAATGAGTTATTTCACGTCAATTAGTACTTTTTTCTATGTTCTAAGTATTGGAAGGCCTAAATGGCCTAAATAAAGCTGCAACATTTAAATTATTGAAAACCGTTCGTGCACTCAACATTGAGCTTTCATTAAAATAACAGAGTTTCGTCGATATAGCCAACACAAGTGCTGCAAAACAGTTATTTCTTAAAGTTAAGCATCGATCAGCGAGGAGAAAGCGTTACTTTTAAATATATTTTACCTGAAATGCTTCGGCATGTCGACTGAGTCGAAAAGCCGGTCGATCAAACCTCCATCGTCCTGAACGTGACACGGTTGAAGATGACGTTACATGAGATTCCACGAACACGTGCGAATCAACCTTTGTTTGAGCGCTATCTTCGGTTTTGAATTGTGGCCTTAAGACATAAAGCGCTTCATTTATGGCTTTTTGTTCGAAATTGAGGGGAAAATAACAAAAACATATCTAGTTGTCATTCAAAAATCCGTATGCGGATACGGTTTCTATCTGTTTGCACTTCTGTGTTTGGATCAACCGGAAGTCATAGCGTTCTTGTTACAGCGCACAACCAACAATGGTAAATTGGATTCCCTGTGGGACAACTTATCGCACCTTTTAACGCGTGCCATCCACAGCCGGGTCCAATGAGAAAAGTACAATTAGAGGACAGTTGTCATGACGACGAAGGCAGATGGTTGAAATCAAGGTGTCTTCACTCACTTCAAATACGCATTTAGGAAAAGAAGGTTTATTAAAAGTCACAAACAATGGACAAAAAATATTTATCAAGACATGTTTTCTTGATTACTAAGTGAGAGGTAGAAAATAAAGCTTAGGCCCCGTTTATATGGAGAAAAGTTGTCCCGGGTAAGAGAGTCACCCTCCCAGCCGAGTCAACTTTAGCGAGCGTTTATATAAGAAAAAGTTGACCCTTGACCCAGCAGCACTCGCGAATGCTCTGATTGTCTCACCTTGACCGAATTGAGCCGGCTAGGCGAGCCAAAGTGTTGATATGGAGAAAAGTTGGCTCGGCTAGGAGGGTGACCCTACCATCGAAAGAGGGTGACCCGGCTAGGAGGGTCACACTTCTAGCCGAGCCAACTTTTTGTTTCTCATGTAAACAGTTCGCCAAGTTTTGTAAGGAATTGTAGGAATTGTAGTTGGCTCGCCCAGGGTAGCTCGGGTAGGCGGGTGACCTTTCTACCCGGGACAACTTTTCTCCATATAAACGGGGCCTTAGTCCCTTTGTTCGGGCTAGCATTTATTGTCAATTTTATCCTTATAAATGATACTAAAAGCACCAAAATAAAGTCCTCACAGGAACAGAAACCTGTCGTGTCACATTGCGCAGCCGTTTGGTACTCCCACTTTTCAGGCCCTGTTAGGGGTTTTTGGTATACGGTATCTGCAACCGTTTTTATTTAGGTATTGTATTTTTTGTCACAATTCGGGAATAAAGTATTTCGTTTTTCTAGAATTTTAGGTATTCGGTATAAAGACATGAACTAAATGAATTTTTGCAGGTATTTAGTAGCAGACATTTTACAATAATAATAATAATAATAATAATAATAATAATAATAATAATAACGATTTATTAGTAGTAGTTCCACGAGGTGGCTCTTCGGCTACTATTTACAAATCTCAAATTGAATCAAATGTTGGTTTTTGAGGAGAGGGGAAAACCGGAGTACCCGGAGAAAAACTTCTCGGAGCAGAGTAGAGAACCAACAAACTCAGCCCACATATGACACCGAGTCAGGGAATCGAGCCCGGGAAACACTGGTGGAATCTCACCACTGCGCCAACCCTACTCCCCCGAATTTTGAGGTATAGAGGGTTTTCACGTGACGTCATAAGAAAACTAAAATTCAAAAGTAAACAGACTTTTGCATTTTTATCTTTCTCACATAAAAGACATTTTAGAAATGTATCTGCTTGCATGTTTTCAGCTACCAGTTTTGTCTTGAAAATAGAGCAGTTTCAATTTTAGAGTTTTTCACAGTGCGTGACATAAAGATGTCTGCTCACAAGCATGCCACATTACATGAAAACATCGATTGACCGTGTGTTTTTGAGGTTTGAAAAGCCAACATGGTAAGAGAAGCGTCTATGTGAATGTTTGAAAGCTCAACAGAGAGAACAAAACCTTTGAGATAGCTAAGTAAGAAACAGAAACATTTTGCCGAATAACGCGAGTACAGAATATCGCACGGCCCTGAGACTTTGGCATGTTGTTTATTTGTTACTCTTCTATAATATCACAATTTCTTGACTTCATCTATTGAATGGTTGATAATTTTAGCTTTTTACTTGCGTGACTGAAAACGCTCTATACCAGTATGTTATGGGGGAAAAATCTGGTACATTAGTATTCCCCCCCCCCCCCTCCTCCGCCTTCAATAGCCGGGCCTAATTTTTAGGGGATCAGAAAGCTACTTTCGGGTGCTCTTAACTTTTAAAAGGGCTGGTAATTTGATACTAGAAATAGATGAAAATCTTCAACTGAAAGAAATTTATGAGATATTTAAAACGGTGCGAGGTGGTGTTTCCCGGAACTGGAACGCAAAAGGACTTCGTATCCCGAACATATTATTTTATGCCGACAGCTTTCTGCTTGATACACGTATCAGGATGACTTTCCTCAATTTCTTCGCACCTTAAGAAAAAGTAGCCCTTACTAACAATAATCTTGCCAATTGGGAATCTCGCACTTTTAGTGCTTTCAGGTGTCCTCGAATGTCCTTGTCACACTTTCTGATTAAAATACACTGAGCATTGGCAGGATTGCTGACACTGGGTCCGCAAACATCACCAACAATTTTCGAATAATAGCAACTATGTCTTACGGCCACAATTCAAAACCGAAGATAGCGCTCAAACAAAGGTTGATTCGCACGTGTTCGTGGAATCTCATGTAACGTCATCTTCAACCGTGTCACGTTCAGGACGATGGAGGTTTGATCGACCGGCTTTTCGACTCAGTCGACATGCCGAAGCATTTCGGGTAAAATATATTTAAAAGTAACGCTCTCTCTTCGCTGATCGATGCTTAACTTTAAGAAATAACTGTTTTGCAGGACTTGTGTTGGCTATATCGACGAAACTCTGTTATTTTAATGAAAGCTCAATGTTGAGTGCACGAACGGTTTTCAATAATTTAAATGTTGCAGCTTTATTGAGGAGATTTAGGCCTTCCAATACTTAGAACATAGAAAAAAGTACTAATTGACGAGAAATAAGTCATTTTGAGGCGAAACTACCGATTGAATCTGTTGTGGACCGAGCTAGTCTGACACAAAGACGGATTCCACCGGATTAAACCAGGCGTTCTTGCCCTAACGAGGGAATCTGGGTTCTAAAGACACTACATCCCTCCCCTTTTAGATAACAAATGGTAGCACTATAAGCTTAACGCTAGAACATTAATAAAATGTCAAAAACAGTCCTATCTACGAAAAACAGGATCTATGAGAGTTCAAATACATCTCTTAATGTCAACAATGATAGTGTCTCGATGTTCTCTCGCATTACGGACGAGAGTGTCTCTGAGAGTTAAGTATAGTAGTCCTCAAGATAACTCGGTGCCGCTCTAGGCCTCCTTGACCTCCTGGGTGAAACTTCGGGTACAGGAGCGATTGGAAGAGTTGGAACTCTGTGCTCAATAGCACTTGGAACTGTGGGCTCGACAGCATTTGGTTCCTACACTGGAGTTTGCCGTTGGGCGGGTTCCGCCTGCTTCTGTGTTTCTGACACTGTTTCTTCCTGTGCACTTGGTGTGTCCTTGTTCTGTAGTAGTTTCTTAACATGTGAGGTGTTGCGTGAGTACTGGACTCCTTCTCGGGATTGTACAACCAAGCTGTTGCCGTGTTTGCTCAGGACTGTGTAGGGGTTCGGGTTGAACCGAGTTGAGAGCTTGTCCCTTTTCTCCTGCTGCACCAGAACCTGATCACCCGGAAGTACTTCTGAGTATGTTGCACCTCTCCTTGTGTCTGCATATGTTTTGCTCTTGCTCTTCTGTTCGCTGTCTCTGTCACGCACTCCTTGTTCTACATGTACATCACTCAGCTCTGGGAGCTTGGTACGCATTCTGCGACCAAAGAGCAGTTCAGCTGGGCTTACCCCTGTCGTTGGGTGTGGCAGACTTCGGTAGGCGGCGAGGTACGTGATCAGTTCTCCCTTCCAATTCTTGTTCTCAGCATGAGCAATCTGGAGCCGCTTTAGCAGTGAGCTGTTCTGACGCTCCACTTCGCCGTTTGCCTGAGGCCATTTAGCTGTAACTTTGTGGTGTTTGATTCCCTGCCGCTCCATGTATGCTGCAAATTCTGTCGCTATGAACTGTGGTCCATTGTCTGATTTCAGAGTCTCTGGTAGGCCGTGTCTTGCAAACATTTCTTCTAGACTTGAGATAATCTTGGAAGTGACTGTGGATCTTACAATGTCAACCTCGTAGTAACGGCTATAATAGTCGACTACAACCAGAACGGACTCGCCAGTTGGTAACGGTCCTAGGAGATCGACAGCCAAATCTCTCCATGGTCCGGTTGGTAGTGCTGTTGTTCTGACAGGTTCTGGGGGACTGGGGCGACTGACCAATTGACAACCATAACAGGTTTTGCAGTATTTCTCGGCATCTTTTTCCATTCCAGGCCACCATACTCTGCTGCGTAGCTTCTGTTTAGTTCCAACGATGCCCAAATGGCCTTCGTGAGCGAGGGATAGCATTCTCGGTCTAAGTTTCTTCGGGATGACGATTCTTGTCCCCCTGAGTATCAACTGTCCAATCGTGCACAACTCACCACTGCATGGAAGGTATTGTTTGTAGACCAACTGATCCCATGGCTTTCCATTGATACACTTTCTGATTGCTGCGAGTCCATCATCTTCAGCAGATGCTTCTTCTACCTGACGAGTGGTCCTTGCACTGGGTGTTGCGGATACTGCTACAAATCGTACATACTCCTCCGCCTGCGCTGAGCGTTTGCTTCCATTCTCTTCACTGTTCACCAACCTTGATAGTGAGTCAGCGATGTTCTTTGGTCCTGGTTGGTACCTCACTTTAAACTTGTATGGCTGCATCCTTAGGACCCATCTTTCGATGCGTGCGCATGGTCTTGATTTTGGGCCGTAAATTACCTCTAGTGGCTTGTGGTCAGTTACAAGTTCAAATGGCGTCCCGTAAATGTAAGGGTGAAACTTCTCACAGGCCCATATGAGTGCGAGCGCCTCCTTCTCCGTCTGCGAATATCTCCGCTCTGTTTCGGTCAGACTACGGCTTGCGTAACTGATAAATCTTGGACCACCTTTGTGTATCTGTGTCAGAACGGCCCCGAGCCCCACTTGGCTGGCATCAGCGACTACTTGCGTTGGGGAGTCTTTGTCGAAATACCCCAAAGTTTCTGCGCTAGAAAGGCGTTTCTTCAGCTCTTCGAATGCCTCCTTCTGCTCTTTGCCAAACACAAACGGTGTCCCCGCTTTTGTCAGACGCCTCAGTGGTTCAGAGATCGTTGCTAGGTCGGGGATGAACCGCCCACAATAGTTTACTAGTCCCAGGAAGCTGCGTGTCTCTGATGCATTCCGAGGTTCCCTTGCATTTCTGACAGCCGCAACCTTCTCTGCTGCGCAGCTGATTCCATTTCCTGAGAGTACCATTCCTACGAACGTTAGCTCGTCCATGCTGAATTGGCACTTTGCTGCATTGAGGGTCAGCCCACGCTCCCCGAGCCTCTTGATTACGCTCTCCAAGCGTGCATCGTGTTCCTCCTGGTTCTTCCCGTGTACGATAATGTCATCCGAGATGTTCTCCTGTCCATCTATGCCAGCAAGTGCTGTCTGGATCTCGTACTGGTATTGTTCTGAGGCTCAGTTAACCCCGAACAACAGTCTCTTGTACCTAAACAATCCACAATGTGTCACAAATGTCGTGATTTCCCTCGAATCAGGTGTCAATTCCAGTTGGTGGTATCCCCACTTTAAGTCGAGTTTACTGAACGCCTTACTGCCATTCAAGCTCTGCATTATCTCGTCAACCGTGGGGATTGGGTGCCTCTCTCTTAGTATGGCCTGGTTTGCCCTGCGCATATCTATGCAAAGGCGGATGTCTCCTCCTGACTTAGGGACAACAACTACTGGATTGACCCATGGGGTGGGCCCTTGAGCTGGCTCTATGATGTCGAGATCAACCAGTTCCTGAATCTTCTCTTCCACCTTGGATCTAAGACTGAAAGGAGTTCTCCGTATTGGCTGGGCCACTGGCTTTACGTTTGGATCGATGTGGAGCTTGACCGCTCGGCCTTCCAGCTTTTCAATGCCATTGAAGACGTTTGGGTATTTTTCCTGCAGAATCTCACCAATATTCTTTGGATTTGCATGAACTGCAGCCACTTCTATCCCAATCTTCAGTACTCCGAGATTTATTGCGGTTTCTTTTCCTAGCAGGGGATCTCCTTCTCCGTTGATCACGCAGAATTCTGCATTAACAGAGTTCGTTCCTGCGATGACATTACAACAGAATGTTCCTATGACATCCAGTGGAGTCTGAGAAGCGTACGGGTAGAGTTTCTTATCCAAGCGAGCTGATTTACGCTTCACTTTATTCTTCTTTAGCCACTCCCACGTTTGTTTGTCGATGATGTTGGTGCTTGCTCCAGAATCCACAATCATGTTCAGCTTACAACCTCCGACAGTGACTTCAATCTTCTCTCGCTTCTCATTGCCGACTACAAATGCATATATAGGGTCATCTTCATTATCTTAGTAATCGACCACGTTTGCAGCGCCCCTCTTGGGATCCCTGTGTTGTTTGATCCTTGTTTGTCTTACGCCACCTTTCTGCTTTGTCTTGCATCGCTCTTCCATTCCACATTTACGGCAGAATTGTCCTCTTGCTGGACAGGTCAGGTCTTTGCCAAAGTGTCCGGGTCTACCGCATCGATAACAGGTCGTATCTGAATCTTTTTTGGGACCACGTGACTGATTCTTCTTACCAGGCCTCTTCTTGTTTCCTTTATGCGGTTTACAACAGCTGGATTTTCTCCTCTTCCGTCCAGGCTCATTGCACTAAGTTGGGTGTCAACTTTCTCGCAGTTTTCAGCTATTTCAAGTGATCTTGCTAAGGTTAGGCCATGACCTTCTTCCAGCAGTTTTCTCTTGATGTACGTGTTAGTGCATTTGCAGAGTATTTCATCACGAATCTGGTTGTGTGTCTTCCCGTAGTTGCAATCTTTCACTGCACGTCTGAGCCTAGTGGCAAACTGTCGAATTGTCTCCCCGGGGGCTTGTGTGAGCTGTCTGAAGCAGTGCCTGGCGTACATCGTGTCGACCTTTGGTACGAAGTATGCGTTCAGCGCGTCTATCGCTTTCTTGTAGTCCTTCGCGTCTCCTGTGTTTGGGAGGGTGGAGAAGATATCTTGAACATCTGTTCCTGCGAGGTGTAACAATAATGCACGTCTTCTTTGTCTGTTGTTTGCGTTTTCCTCATTTAAGATCAGGCCTTTTCCGTCTGCAAATAGCTCGAACGCAGTAAGCCATCGCTTCCATCTTAAACCGAGCGTGTTTTGGTCACCGTAGCAGTCGAATGTTTTGATGTGGTTTCTCTCGTGATCATCCATGATTTTTGGGAAAGTTCCGTGGTTTCTTCTTCTTTGAAGTGTAATTTACCTCGTCGCCAATGTTGTGGACCGAGTTAGTCTGACACAAAGACGGATTCCACCGGATTAAACCAGACAGTGTGATAATTTAATCCACCATTGTATCTCGTGCTCTCTCGTTACAATAGTCAGGCGTTCTTGCCCTAACGAGGGGATCTGGGTTCTAAAGACACTACAGAATCTAGTGCAGACTGATTTTCCTTGGCGGCAGGGAAACGATTGTTAATGGCTCGACTCCTAAAATTCGCTCATGCCGCGTAACTGTTTTTGTTTGTGTAACGTTACCATTTGAATCGCCCCCAAATTTTATTACATATACTAATAGAGGAAACATTGCTGTTTTATAACAACGGCACATTAAGTTCGAAAGCCATGTACCAAGTAGTGATTTTTGCCCGCAAAGTTGGCTAATTTCGACACCTTTGAAAATTCCTATTTGCAACAATATTTTGAAAAATTAGCAAAAATTGCTGTTTCAATATATTCGTGTTCTGGCGACAACAGAGTATGAGGGAAGGTTCCTTCAATCGAATAAATATGAATTGACAGACGGCTTGTTTTAATTTATGTACACGACACCAAAATAGGTATAGCATTTTTTGCATGTCTGAAAGCGCATGCGTGGATAAAAATTAAAATGTTGCCTCGGCAGAAATAAATAAATCCCAAAGAGCTGAAACATAGTTTCGTAAGGCCTTTATTGTGACAAAGTTTGAGGGATTTCGATTTTTCCATCTTGCATGGCTAAAGGTGGTTTTTACAGATAACTACTCTTAAATGTTTTTTCCACGTTTTAAAACAAAATTTGAAATCTAGTACTTATTTCCTACAATTTAGCGCCAATGTGTTGTAACTGCCTTTTATGTACTGACCTAGTCAAATCCCTTAAACCAGGCAAGGTATGTGTTGTCGTTCAATTTTATCCTTGGTTTTAAGTTTTTCTTCCATTGTTTTGGGGTACGGTAATGTATGATAATGTATGATAATTAGTTAAAACAAAGGGAGAAAAAACGTAAGCCAAGGATAAAACTGAACCACAGCATATGCACCCCGTACTTGTCCGGGTTGCAGGTTAGTAAGGATGCACAATTGTACCTGCCTCTGCTTGGGAAAATAGGTCAGTAATTTGGATAGAGGGTACACGTTTGAAGAAAACTGCCTCCAATACATTGATTTAGCTTCCCTTTATTTATTCAGATTACAAGAAATCAAATGAATTTCTGGTCGTCTGGTAGCCCATCTGGTTCCAAACGGTTCTACACTCTTTCTGCAATAAATGAGAGCATCAGTCAGCTCAATCGATGAATGATTGGGTTGGAGAGAAGGAACTGGTGGATGGAGAGATAAATAGACGAACAGAGGAATTATCCTCAAGTCTCGGTAGGAGACGAAGTAAATAAATAAGTTGATAACTTATCATTAAAATTGTTTAAATGGATAAAACAATCCACTTACTCACCTTGCATTCAAGGCTCTCTTGCCTGGCAGCCACAGGAAAAGTTGCAGTTTTCATTCATAAACTTCCTATTTTTTTTGTTACTGCAAAACGTCCGAAATCTGTCGCAAAACGTTTTACTTGCTATATTTACGCAATCTGAAGAAATAAACACACCATTAGAGTAAAAGAAAAAAGAAAAAAGACAAACAAAGCAAATGGCGTAGATGAAGAATTTCTATGTATCTATTTTTATTTCCTTATTTATTTATCTATCTACTTTACTTTATTAATAATCTGTTTTGCTAAATTTGATTGTAAGTTACACAACCTGCCTCGACTAGCTTTGCTACGTGCGGGTTGTGTATTTCTCTAAATTGTATTTTGAAAGTATTGAAATAAAATGATGATGATGACGATGATGAAGTCACCAATTTAACAATTAGATTATGAGCGCGAGATTTCTATTACGTGATAGCTGATTCGGGCTGCGCCCTCATCAGCTATCACGCATAGAAATCGAGAGCGAATAATCTAATTGTTTTAGTATAAATCTTCTATTCGTTCAAAACTAAACATGTAAATTATCTAAATCCTCCTCACAGACACTTCGAAAACGCAAAGAAGCGGCTGTCATTTTGTAGAATACCGCTACTCACTATCTATCACAGAATAGATAGCGAGTAGCGTAGCCAATCAGAGAACAGCATGCCAGTCGACACTATGGCCTGATGAAGACCAGCAGTATAGCGGTTGAAACGTCGCGATCTACATCTTTGTGACGCAATCGTGAGACAAAAGATTAACTCAGCTATCATTTGAAACCACGATGGCGAACACCTTTCATAATATAGATTTATATTAGTTATGCAACGCTTTGGAGTGGTATACCGTGGAATATCTCACGAGCAAGGCCAGCATAATCAACGAGAGATACGCGCAGACTTGAATGGTTTTGAAATGGCTTCCTATGTCCACGCTCTTGACAGTGGTGAGGGTAAAAGGAGGAATGAGTTTACGGAATGGCATGTGGCATGACTTGCGGAATGTAATGTATGCAAAATGGCGCAAAATAATTAATTCAACTGAAGAAGTTAATTATTCAACAGCCAAACGCAAGCTATGTAGCTGCCGATTTCGGTCACAACTACTCTCCACCGGGCTTGCTTTCGTATAAACATTACACTTATGAACTCATGAGGTGATTAAATTTGCCTTGAGTTTTGCTTTCATGGGATTAGCCTGTTCGCGAATGATATTTGCAGCATATTTGTGAAGCTATGCACGAAAGAATCGTTCGGCTGCGAGACGAGCGAGCTTTTGCCATCTTGTCAATTTCAACTCTTTTGGCAGTTTTGAAATGGATTAAATAAAATTTTATTTTTCCGGAGTCGATTGTAAGCGATTTAGGAACGGAGTCTCGCAGAGGTTTATTATTGTTTTCAGAGTTTTACAAGAGTCTCAAATCGATTCGGTCAAGCTGCTTTTGTTGTTATGATATGAATAACTGAACTCTCGAAGACCGAGCGAAAAACGAGGTTGCGAACTGACCAATCCTATAAACGCAAACTCAAGACAAATCACTTCAAGCGGGTTCATTTGTAAAATATTTATATCAAGTCTATCAAAGCACAAGTCCCGTGTAGAGCAATGCTCTACACTGAAAAATTTCTCGGTCAAATCCAATTTGTTTTCAACATTTTGTTGTCACCGAGATCAGCAACTAGCTTACGATTATTCACTGTGTTAGGCTGGCAAGATCAAGATTATTAACCGTAAAATTGTTATCTAGAGAAGGGGCTAGTTGTTGATCTCGGTAACAGCAATTTGCTGAAAACAAATTGGATTTGACCAAGAAATTTTATAACATCTGGTACCTAGGCTACTCGATCTTCGATGAGGCGACCCTTGAACGCGAGCTCTGAGTTCAGTTATTCATGTCATAACACAGGGGCACCCAACGAGCCAAGTCAACCAAAAGTTGTAGAAAGGCATTTTTAAGTGTCTTATGGTGTTTGAAGTCTGTTTGAAGTGATAAAATAGAAGAAGCTGATCTGTTCGGATTCCCTAGCTGAAATTTTAATTGTCCGAAAATGTTAGGGAACAAAATCTTCCTTTGCTGGCTGCTTTGCAAGCTGAAATGAACTTTCCACGAACTTTCTAGGGAACTATTTTCTTTCCGAAAATTGTAGCTGACGTTTTAGACTCTCAAAAACAGCAATTACGACCTTTCCGAAGACTTCAGGGGCTACGATTTCCCAATTGTGAATCTTTTAGGCCACGTTTTAGTTACGAAAATCCGAGTGCACTCTTTAATCGACGCCGAAAACTCAAGGCGAATTACCCTCTACCGAACAGATATCTACCGAAACTTTTCGTTGGATGCCCCTGATGACAACAAATTAGCAGCGCGACCGATGTGAGACTCTTGTAAAACTCTGAAAACCATAACTTGAATAAGCCTCTACGAGGCTCCGTTCCTAAATCTCTTACAATCGACTCCGGAAAAATAAAATTTTATTTAATCCATTTCAAAACTGTCAAAGAGTTTGACCTACACTGTGAAATTGACAAGATGGCAAAAGCTCGCTTGGCTCGCCGGTGAGGGTAAAAGGAGGAATGAGTTTGCGGAATGCCATGTGGCATGACTTGCGGAATCACATAATTATGCGGTATGTAATGTATGCAGAATGGCGCGAAAAAATTAATTCAGCTGAAAGAGTTAATTATTCTACAGCCTAACACAGAGAATAATCGCAAGCTAGCTGTCGATCTCGGTCACAACTACTCTTCACCGGGCTTGCTTTGTTATGAACTCTTGAGGTGATTGCTTTCATAAGATTAGTCTGTTTGGGAATGATATTTGCAGTGTATTTGTGCGAATTGTTCGCGGCTGCGAGACACGAGAGCTTTTGTCATTGTGTCAATTTCACAGTGTAGGTCAAATTCTTTTGACAGTTTTGAAATGGATTAAATACAATTTTATTTTTCCAGGACCGATTGTAAGAGATTTAGGAACTTAACGGAGCCTCGTAGAGGCTAATTTTGGTTTTCAGAGTTTTACAAGAGTCTCACATCGGTCGCGCTGCTAATTTGTTATGATATGAATAACTGAACTCAGTGATCGCATTCATGAGTCGCCTCATCGAAGATCGAGTACCCTAGGTACCAGATGTTATAAAATTTCTCGGTCAAATCCAATTTGTTTTCAACACTTTATTGTCACCGAGATCAACAACTAGCCTCTTCTCTAGATAATAATTTTACGGTTAATAATCTTGATCTTGCGTATTGGAGCTCGCGATTATTAATCGCGTCTGCCAGCCTAACACAGTGAATAATCGTAAGCTAGTTGCTGATCTCGGTGACAACAAAATGTTGAAAACAAATTGGATTTGACCGAGAAATTTTTCAGTGTAGAGCACTGCTCTACACGGGACTTGTGCTTTGATAGACTGGATATAAATGTTTTACAAATGAACCCGCTTGAAGTGATTTGTCTTGAGTTTGGTTTATAGGATTAGTCAGTTCGTTATATATTTTCCTCGTTACTGAATTTGTCGCTTGATCTTCGAGAGTTCAGTTATTCATATCAAAAACAACAAAAGCAGCTCGACCGATTTGAGACTCTTGTAAAACTCTGAAAACCATAATACGCCTCTGCGACACTCCGTTCCTAAATCGCTTACAATCGACTCCGGAAGAATAAAATTTTATTTAATCCATTTCAAAACTGCAAAAAGAGTTTGACCTACTCTGTGAAATTGATAAGATGGCAAAAGCTCGCTCGTCTCGCAGCCGAACGATGCTTTCGTGCATAGCTTCCCAAATATGCTGCAAATAATTAACTCTTTGAGCTGAATTAATTTCTTCGCGCCATTTTGCATACGTTACATTCCGCATAATTATGCGATTCTGCAAGTCATGCCACATGCCATGCCGCAAACTCATTCCTCCTTTTACCCTCACCGTCTTGACAGCATTTTTAAACTTTTTTCAAAATTTTTATTAATTATAATTTATTATCTAATTACAAATGATAAAATATTAATGTCAAGCAAAGTTAATATAGTCAAACGGTTGCAAAATTCGTACTAATTTTCAGGCGCTAAAAACAAACTCAGCGCACGATGGGAAATTGAAAGTTGGGTGCGATACAGTTGAATTGCACTGATCGATGGGAAGGTTCGGTTGAATACTGACAAATTTACAACGGCTTTCCTGCAATCTGATTGGCTGTATTTTTTATGGCATGGTATAAATATCGGAGATATATATGGTAAGGGTAATTTGGTGTATCCGACTAGGAAATTTCCAAATTTTTTCAGAGCCTCTAGCAAATTGTTCCAAGATTAGCAGTGGTAGTATCTGACGATTAAGAACGTGTTCCACTGGGTTTTTTCCTCTAAACCTACTCCAGAAGATTCTGAAACAGTGTTAAATCAATATATAAGGTTCAGGGCTCTAGCTAGACGTCTATGTCAGGCCAAAGCAACTTGGTTCCAAGCGCCGAATTAGATGCAAACCTCTAGTAGGGATAAGGTCCGGTGCATACTCCGGAGAAGTTTCAAATAGAGAAGATCTTACAGTCAATATTTTATTAAGTTGGACGCCATCGTTGTGTTAAGAAAGACCTCGTTTTGACCCTCAGATACGGCTTACACTGAAAGTTACACAAAAATCCTACCTTGCTGGGTGTAAGTATATATGGATTATCCGAAACGCTTTTTATTACCTAACGGTTTTTGTTGTCACTGCAATACCGCCACAACTTGCTTACACCAACCAATACAAGTTGTTTTCCTATCATGGGTTTAGCAATTTGGGTCAAAGCTTCACCACAAGATCATTGATAATGAAAGAGTAGAAGATGTGAGTGTGTCTCGGATTCAAAGCACTCTTGCGTGCTGTTGTCGTGACAATTTATTTATTTATTTGTATTTATTAATTTGGCTACATAAAAACGTTACAGTAGATACAAAGCAGTCACAAAAATAACAGAGATGTAACGAGGGAACCCAGTAGAAGCTGAAAGCTTATTAATACTGGGCACCTTAAGACAATAATACAACTTCGCTGCACGAAACAGCAAAACTGCTTGCAGTGCAAAATATGTCAGTAAAATCCTACACCAAACGAACGAAGAGAAAGGTGCAATTTAACTTTCGACTTAGAAGTTCAAATGACATATTTTTGTGAATGATATATGAAATGAATCATATATGAACTGCGGAAATGAAATCAAATTAAGAATGATCCTCGCAGTTGTCAACACAATTTATGCAATTGTGAAATGAAGCCTGAAAAAAAATTCAGGACTTCAACGGGCGATGCTCTAACCAACTGAGCTATGAAGCCACTGACGTTGGGAGCAGGTCAATTGTGGGTTCATATGTTCCCGTGAAAGAAATGAGTGTGAATGATATATGACATGAATCATATATGAACTGCGGAAATGAAATCAAATGACGAATGATCCTCGCAGTTGTGAACGCAATTTATGCAATTGCACACCGGTTCGCGAGGTCACGGGTTCAAACCCCGTTGAAGTCCTGAATTTTTTTCAGGCTTCTTTTCGCAATTGCATAAATTGCGTTCACAACTGCGAGGATCATTCTTCATTTGATTTCATTTCCGCAGTTCATATATGATTCATTTCATATATCATTCACACCCATTTCTTTCACGGGAACATATGAACCCACAATTGACCTGCTCCCAACGTCAGTGGCTTCATAGCTCAGTTGGTTAGGGCATCGCACCGGTAATCGCGAGGTCACGGATTCAAACCCCGTTGAAGTCCTGAATTTTTTTCAGGCTTCTATTCGCAGTTGCACAAATTGCGTTCACAACTGCGAGGATCATTCTTCATTTGAATTCAAATTTTTGTTCACTAAAATCTGCATTTGATAAAATATCAATGCGCAATACAGTTTCCCTGGTGTGATACATCCTTTATGTGGCGGTATATCTTATTTTACATTAATTAATTATCAACTATGTAATTTTGCAAAACATACTGAATTACTCAGTAATAGCCGGCGCTCGAATCGAAACGCGTATTTGGAGGCCTGCTTATAAAAAAAATATTAATGTATCCACTAGTTATGCAATGCTTTTGAGTGGAATATTACCCTGAAATATTCTACTTTTGTTTAATATACATATTCTGATGCTAGCTTTTATGGTATTGTATAAATACCTGACATGAATTATAATAATAATAATTTATGCACTTCTAGTGCGCATCTTTACATAAGAATGATCAGATGCGCATTCTTAAGATAAGTACAAAAACTAATAGATGTAAAACTAAAAATATGGCCAGGACTACTAAGTTAAAACATATATAACTAAAACTAATTAACAAATGGTAAAACTAATGGTAAAATGGTGAAACTAATTGATAAATAATTAGCGCTATCAAGTATATGCATGTCTAAAAAGGAAGGTCTTAAGATGCGCTTTAAAACTAGTTAAACATGTGATTGAGCGAAGCTCACTAGGAAGAGAATTCCATAATGACGCGCTGCGATGGCGAATGCCCGATCTCCTAGCGTAGCCTTAGATTTCACTGATGGCATAGTTAGGAGTAGAGTATTAGAACCCTAAGATTATAGCGTGATGTCTTGGCACTTATTAAGGACTGTAGATACTGAGGCACAAGGCCGTGTAACGCCTTAAACGTGAGAAGAAGTACCTTGAAGTTGATGCGTGCCCTGATAGGCAACCAATGCAAATCGCGCATTACAGGTGTAATATGACAAACCTTGGCGCATTACGTACTAGCCTGGCAGAAGCATTCAGAACTCTCTGAATTTCCGCAAGCTGGTTGCTTGGTAGCCCGTACAATAGGCTATTGCAATAATCGATGCGGGACGTTATGAATGCATGGACTAGCGTCCCGCAGTTTCTTGAGATAAATACTTGCGTATGCGTCGAATATTACACAGGTGGTAAAATGCAACAGAACAAAGCTTACTAATATGACTAGACATAGTGAGCTGTGAATCGAACCATGATCCAAGGTTTCTAACTGCCGAAACAGGACTCACTTTAGCAGAGCCCACCTTAATATTATCAATATTAACTTTGGCTAGCTGCTGCCTTGTACCTAGTATCAGAACTCTGTTTTGTCATCATTTAACATTAGATTGTCTGATATCATCCAGCTCCTGACATCACTGATGCAGTCAGTCATAGACTTTAGAGCAGCGTCCGCATCCGCAGATTGGTTTGGGCGGAAGGAAACGTACAGCTGCGTATCATCAGCATAGCAATGAACTTGTGGCAGATGACGCTCCACGATGTCAATAGCTTGCGCGTATATATGATGAAGAGCAGCGGGCCTAAGCAAGATCCCTGAGGACGCCTTGACACAGGGGGAACTTCTTGGAAAGACCACCATTCATAGACACTCGCCGGAACCGGTCAGATAAATACGACTTGAACCAAGAAAGTGCATTGCCCGCTACACCGCAGTCAGACTCAAGACGCTGAATCAGCTTATCATGATGTATCGTATCAAATGCTGCACTTAAATCCAATAAAACTAGCAGGGTGACATGTTGCTGATTCATTGACATCAGGATGTCATTCTTTACTTTGAGTAAAGCTGTTTCCGTGCTGTGTAGAGGCTTGTACGCAGATTGCAGCAGGGACTGGCGCTCGGTGACTGTCAGATGTTCAGTGAACTGATGGACACACGCCCTTTCTGAGAGCTTGGATATATAGGCGAGATTGCTCACTGGACGGAAATTCTTATAGGCAATGTCCAAGTTAGGCTTCTTAAGAGAAGGCAAGACAAGCGCCTCTTTCCAGGTCCCAGCAAACTGGCCGGTCTCAAAAGAAAGATTAACCAACTTGGTTATGACTGGCAGCAAAATGTCCAGCGACTGAACAACAATCGAGGTTGGGACCGGATCGAGCTGACATGATATTTTAGGCGCCTTGTCAATGAGCATGCGCACTTGATCTTGTGTCAGAGACTTGAAGCTGGTGAACCGTCCATGGGCACATACGCTATGCTCGTCTACGTGAGGAGGCTCGTCTACGTGAGGAGGCGGTTGAGACTGTGCTGACAGGTCAGCTAGAGAAGTATTTATTCGCTCAATCTTCTGTACAAAGAAATTGCCAATTGTCCTTAGCATCACACAGCAAGGCCTTAGTAGACTGGAATAGCTTCCTCTGGTTAGAGCTGTTTTCCTGAATGTGACTGGTGTAATATTCACAACGAGCTTGATTCATGATGAATGTTGCGCGGTTTTTCTTTACCTTGAAAACACCAAGGTCATGGGCAGATTTAGACTTGCGCCAGGTCCTCTCAGCCTTTCGTCTAGCCCGTATGGCAGCCTTCATCGGACTGTTAAACCAGGGAACACGCTTCCTGTTGACGACAGTCTTAGTTTTCAGAGGTGCATGTTTATTAAGAATGGCCTGGAGAGTGGAGTTGTAGCAGCTGGCATTTCATCCACATCTGTGAATTCCTTGGTACACAGATCAGAATCCCTGAGATCAGCTCGCAGTGCATCGATGTCAATAGCCTTCAGCTGTCTGTATTTGATCTTCTTCGCGACAGCTGGCGGTTTTACAGAGTTCAAGGGACAAAGTACTGCCGCATGGTCAGATATGAACCGGTCAATGACCGGCACACTCTTGATGACGTCATCATGTTCCCTGGTGATTATCAAATCCAGGGTGTGGCCGCCCTCATGTGTCGAACCCTTCACATGCTGCTTTAACCCCATAGATACAAGCAAATCCAGAAACTCACAAGCACCGGATCATTTGCATCATTTACATGGAATTCCGCCAACTTTTCAGCACTGTTAGCAAAGCAAATCTAATGATACCATTTGCTGCAAGAGTGAAGGTAGCTTGGAGTGGTACAGCTTGTTTACGGCTTCATCGAAAATCAAATCGTTCTAGCTTAGATTGTTATAATTTTGTCTTATCTGCCCTATTCCCACACCAGTAAAATTAACCATGCTATAAAAGATACGTTTTTCGTTTTTATTGGCTTTTGTATACAGGAGATCATTTATGGTCGAACTCACTGATAACCTAGTCTGTATTAATTGTTTATATGTTTACAGGAGCCCATTAATGGCTCCCCGTCTTTAGCATTCCAGCATTTTTGTTCCTTATCAGCTACAGTTATTTTTGCTTTTGGGTCAAAACAAACATGTACATAGCCCAGCGTATAGCACGTTTCAGGCTCTAGCTCTTTAGCGGTTGATTTACAGTGATCTACAAGTCCTACAAGAGGTACTGCTGCAATTTGGATATTTACCTCCAACGCTGTACGCGTCAGGCCGTTTCGCGTCATAGGAAGTATCGTCCTCAGCACCTGTTAAGTAATAACAAAGCATTCACTTCCAATCACTTCATGTCCTTGGAAACAAACAAATAAATAAATGGCACGAGAGTTATTTCAGAGACATTTCTATTGGCCCGAGTTCTCCTGTTGCACTGTTGCAAAATATGATATTGCTTTGCCTATCAGCATAAAACAACAACGACAAACAACAAACGAATGCCACCGGCCGCGGGTAATTGTTGAAAACATTCCCAGAAACCATATTCTGAAAAAAAAAAAACATATTCTGGGGCGTGAGTTTCTATGCACGCAAGTGGAATCACCAGGGGCGACTTCTGAAAACAGAGATACCGCTGATGATTTAAGGGCATTAAAAGATATAAATGAACAGGAAAGAGTTGGAATTT